>JACVVK020000377.1:135000-182500 GCA_018292915.2 Batillaria attramentaria
TACTTGAAGAGGCTCTCCAGGAACTTGGTGGGGTCTTGCAGCAAGGCTTTGCCCGGCTCCCAGTAGTCGTCCACTTTCTGACCAGGCTGTACACATCAAGCAATAGTAATAATAATAATTATTCTAATTCTAATTCAAAAATACTTTATTGTCCATGAAATAACAGGTAATGGAATGGAGACTCGTCTTTGGACTCACAGCTCAAAGCAAAATTAGAATGAAAAATTAAGAATAAAAAAATTAAGAACTGGTTTGGCATGTGCAATGACTTAAACAAAATCACAGCAAATGCATCTCACACAATAACATTAGTAAAAATGCTTTTTTTTTGCTTTTTTTGGGGGGTGGGTGGGTGGGTGCAAGGACATTCAAGTGCTCCACCATAAAAACAACATAACCTGGCATTTTCCTTGGGGGTGAGAGGGGGTGAAGGTGTCATTTTTGAAAATAAATAATCAGTGATCGCATTAACCGGTAATTACCGGTAAAATACCATTTGCAAAACCAGAATACCGGAAAAATTTGGAGCTGCCGGTCCCAGGGACCGGTTGTAATTTGCTGGGACCGGTAAACAATGTGGCCTCTGATAGGGGCGGGGGGAGGGGGGGGGGGTGTCCCAGTTGCAGCGAACGTTAATCACTGTCACAATAGTTTGTTGCCCACTGGCCAGGGCTTCTTTGTTCTTGCGATGGACTTGCTGCTATCTTTACCTCTCATACCGATACAGCGTTGTGACACTGTGTGTTTAGGTCGATTTGCAGTGTAATTCTTATCACCGGTTTTAATTTTCATGGGACCGGTTCTGACAAAGGTTGTTGAGTGACAGTGTGGGGAGGTCGCTGATGGGACCGGTTTTCAAAATTCCTAGCGCAATCACTGAATAATTCTGTATTCAGGGGATTTTAAAATAGGGTTTCCAGCCCTTCAGGTGAAGAGTGTGACCCCTGAAAATCACTTCCAAAACAGGGGCAATGTTTTTAATTTTATTTAAATGTCTTGCGTGCATGCGTGTGTATTATAGTGCATCAGCATTGAGCAAAATCTGCAGCTTATGTATAAATTCAATTTTTGAAAGTTTTATCTTGACACTCAGTATCGACTGCACACAGCAACATCTCACAATACGAGACATACCGGACATACCAGACATACCGGACATACCAGACATACCGGACATACCAGACATACCAGACATACCAGACAAAGCTTGTTACACAATGAGCACATATTGTCAAATGGTAAACGGAACTATGTACCTAACAAATCCACAGCACTTAGGCCTTTAGTGAAATAATGCACAAAGTTCTCATCTCCACAAGAAGTCAGAACGGTACATTCACAAATACCTTTTCCCCAGCCACTTTCTTTGGCTTGACGCCCCTCATGATGGAGACAGCTTCAATGACCATGCGTACGCCATCTGGAGGTCTCTGCAAGGCTCTCACTTCCACCACGTCGTTCTTGTTCAGGGATTTCAAGCTGGCCAGGGCAGCGTCCTGCATGTCAGGAAGAGACAAAAGTGATTAATAATAATCATATCAATCATGAAATATTTTATTATTGTTATTACTATCATGTAGGCCTGCGGTTTACCAACAGCCAGTGCAGTGGTCTAAGAAGCAGACCACTGTCCAAGTCAGCTGCCGGGCTGCTGAATGACTGTCACCGCTGTCGCGGCAAAGTGTGTGTTCAAGCCCAGGTCGAGCTGTGACATGTGATACCGGTTTTCCCCTGACTACCGGGCTGCTGAATGACTGTCACCGCTGTCGCGGCAAAGTGTGTGTTCAAGCCCAGGTCGAGCTGTGACATGTGATACCGGTTTTTCCTGACTACCGGGCTGCTGAATGACTGTCACCGCTGTCGCGGCAAAGTGTGTGTTCAAGCCCAGGTCGAGCTGTGACATGTGATACCGGTTTTCCCCTGACTACCGGGCTGCTGAATGACTGTCACCGCTGTCGCGGCAAAGTGTGTGTTCAAGCCCAGGTCGAGCTGTGACATGTGATACCGGTTTTCCCCTGACTACCGGGCTGCTGAATGACTGTCACCGCTGTCGCGGCAAAGTGTGTGTTCAAGCCCAGGTCGAGCTGTGACATGTGATACCGGTTTTCCCCTGACTACCGGGCTGCTGAATGACTGTCACCGCTGTCGCGGCAAAGTGTGTGTTCAAGCCCAGGTCGAGCTGTGACATGTGATACCGGTTTTCCCCTGACTACCGGGCTGCTGAATGACTGTCACCGCTGTCGCGGCAAAGTGTGTGTTCAAGCCCAGGTCGAGCTGTGACATGTGATACCGGTTTTCCCCTGACTACCGGGCTGCTGAATGACTGTCACCGCTGTCGCGGCAAAGTGTGTGTTCAAGCCCAGGTCGAGCTGTGACATGTGATACCGGTTTTTCCTGACTACCGGGCTGCTTATCGAGAGTTTCTTTCTGGGTCCTGCAGCTTTCCTCCCCCAGCAAAATTTAAATCATAAAATTAGGATAGTTAGGTTGGGTCGTGCAGCACAGCAGTGACGTGCCTCCCCCAGGGAAGCGGAGCAAATTTCCCCAAAAGGATTAATAATAATAATAATAATAATAATGGGTATTGTATAGGCGCTTTACCCAATTTCACGAATCGGCTCAAAGCGCCGCGAACTGAACCCAACACGCACGCTCACGTAAATCACACGCATTCTCCCACACACTGGACATAAACACATTACAATCACGTGGTGCGAAGGGTCAGCTCAGCTATTTAAATTTCGGAATTTAGAATTACATTTATTTTCAAATTTGGTGGGCTGAACATTTCCAAAGCAGAGGGGGAGGAAGCCGGAGTACCCGGAGAAAACCCCCGACGATCGGCCCGAATGAACGGTGCCACATACGAGAAGGAAAAATTCTTTGCCCGGAGTGGGACTTGAACCCCCCACCTCTCGCATTGGTGACAAGTCTCTTAACCACTAGACCACCGACCGCCCTAATGTAGTTTAAAAAAAAAAAAAGCCCCAACTGCTTGGCTCAAAACACTGCAAACTGAACACAACACGCACGCTCACCAGAATCACATACATTCTCTCACACCTAGGACATCAACACAATACTGGCACAGATATTTTTCCCTCCCCCCACTTACAATACATGATACAAGATTTTCTCAACTGACCAAAGCAGGCAGGGCCTCATTCAGATCGCGCTGGGCGTCGTCAGCAATGGCCTGCGTCTCCTGCGCTTTGCGTGTGGCTTCCGCCTCCTCTTTCTGCACCACGGCCTTCGTCTCTTCAGCGATGGCCTGTGGCAAGCATACGATGCGCGAACATGCGATCAAAACTACACTAGAAGTAACCCTACTATGAAAACGGAGAAAAGACCTAAATGCGTTATCAATCCTCAGCTCTTAGGCCATTTCACCAATGACGATGGAACTAATTAGGTCACATGCCTCTTTGAACTCGAGTGTGTATTTTTTTCACAAATGTTACAGTAATAAAGACAAAAACGTTAATAGAAATAGAACAATAAACTTGATTCATATCAACTGTGAACAAGTTGAACAAGGTTCCGTCTCAACTCTTGGTGATTTTTTTTTTTCAATTGAAGACAAATCAAGATACAATCATAATTGTTGTTGATTTGTTTTCTTCAACAAATGAAACAATTCAAAACCAAGAACTGGCGTGGCTAAAGATGGAAAGTTAGGTACACCTGTGACTCACCGTGTCTTTGGAGATTTTCTCCATGGTGGCGATGGACTCCTTGACGGCTTCCTCCAGCAGAGGTCTCATTGTAGCAAGCTCTTCCTGAAGTTTGGCTACCTCATCTGCTGTAGTCAGCAACTAAACACACACACAAGTTCAGTTTAGTCTTCTTTAGCAGAGAAGATGCATAAGGCCCGATGCACACGAGCGTCGGCGTCAGCACCATGAAGCAAGCAGCGAAGGCTGTCTCGCATCATACGCCTCGCGTGAGCGCGCGGTGTGCGCCGTTTGCATGCACACTTGGCTTCGGCGTCATTCGCCTGCACGGCCTGTTCGCTGAGCCCACACTGCACGCGCTGACCCACACTGCTTTCTGATTGGCTGAAACCAAGTCTGCAGCGCGGCGTCAGCAGCAGAAATAGGACATGTTCTATACGCGGCGTCAAAGGATTCCGCCGCCTGGCATCATTGATGCCGTTGCCTGTTGCCAGGCGCCAATGTCATGCACACGTGGCGGCGCCTTGAAACTGCCGCCGGGAGTCAGATCCGCCGCGCGGCATCATGACGCTGACGCTCGTGTGCATCGGGCCTAACACATGTAACAGGAGTTTCTTCAACACAGACTGATTAACAAGGCCAAACACAAGAAGGATTTTTTATTTTTCTTATTTAGCGTTGTTTGTTTTTTCTGCTGTTTTTCTAAGTGCAATGAGCATGAACTGTTTCGTGGAGTTCTGCTGCGCAATGTAAGTAATAATAATAATAATTATAAGCTTATTAATATAGGCGCTTTATCCCAATTATTTGGCTCAAAGCGCCACAAACTAAACCCAGCTCACGTGAATCACACGCATTCTCTTACACACTGGACATGGACACTTTACCATCACGTGGTGCGAAGGGTCAGCTCAGCAATTTAAGTTTTGGAATTTTAGAACTGCATTTATATTTTAATTTTGTGGGCTGAACATTTCCAAAGCAGAGGGGGAGGAAGCCGGAGTACCCGGAGAGAACCCGAATGAACGGTGCCACATACAAAAGTGGTCAGTTAGTTAGTTATGTAGGGCTTTACAACAATACAAACAACGAAGACTAATTCGCGGCGACCTATATAAGTGGACACTAGACCACACTGGAAGTGGGGTTTTCAATCTCTTTCGTTACTTTTTTAGTGAACAAATAATAATAATAAAAAAGAAAAGGAAAGTCATATGATGCAATCCCTACCTTGTCCAAACCTGTCTTGAGCCTCTTTCTGGCTGTCGTAAGTTCCACCTTCTTCAGGCCAATCAGCTTGGAGAAGATACCCAGCAGCTCCAGGTAACTGGTGGGTGTGACGTAGTTGTGACGTGACAGTTCTGCCAGGAACTTTTGTGAGTAGTCCGCCACTGACTGATGTATCACTTGACACATGCTCACCTACACATATACATATAGACATACACTAACAAACTAATAAATAAATAAATAAAGTGGTGGGGACAAATTCTGATGCGGAATTTATACTTATCAAAATTCACTTCTTCAGACTTAATGTGTCTGTCTCAAGTTTGTGCACATATGCCTTTAGAGTGGGTGGGTGGGTGTCTGGGGGTTTAACGTCCTTTTCCACTTCATACGGGTGATATCAAAGACGGGGCAACGATAAAAAAAAAGCCAGCACAAATATTTGGCCCCGGCCGGGATAATAACTCACAACCCGAGCATCAGAAGTCCAACGCCCTAATATGCCTTCAGCAAAATCAGGCATGCACAGTGAAGATTCCATTTCAATCAAAGGGACCGTGGCATGAGGATAAAGATCTACAGTACGCATGCAGGAAACGGAAAATAGGGGTGCTGTACAAACAGCAAACATAAACACATAAACACAATGCCAACAGAAATCCTCAACAAAACCCAAACCAAACAAAACAAAAAAAAGCCAGCAAACTTTCACTAACCAGGCCATTCATAACATCGTCTGTACAGTCAAGGTCAGGGATATCGTTCAGGAATCGGAGAGCGACAGACTGCAGTGCCTCTGCTGGCCAGTTGCTGAACCAGTCGATCGTACAGCAGTTGACTAAGGCAGGGAACTGCCGAAGACGTGCACGGAACACCTCACCAATAGGACTGCAAACAAGAGGGTGAAATTAGGGTAACATACAACAAAACACACCACAACACAACACAACACACACACACACACACACACACACACACACACACACACACACACACACACACACACGCCAACAGAGGTGACATTGTGCAGATTCTGAATGAAATGCTTTGTGTGAGCACAACGCAACGCAACGCAATGCAACACAATGTGACACGACACGATACGACACGACGTGACACAACGCAACGCAATGCAACGCAACACACACACATCACAATACAACACACACACCCCTCCCCCAAAACAAACACAACACACACACAAACAAAACACACACCACAACACAAAACAATACAGCACACAAAAACACACACACACACACACACACACACACACACACACACACACATACACACACACACACACACACACACCTCATTGTGATGACAGTGTGTAGATTCTGACGGACACGCTTTGTGTAAGCACTGAACAGGTTAGTTTTGGTGGGCTGCATTCCCGCGTCCTGCACGATTGGTTTCATGGCAGTGAAGATCTGCTCCTGCTCGTCGAAGCCGTATATATTCGGCACGTCGCCAGCATTCAGAATGTTGTTCAAGTCCTCGAGGAACGACTCACTCTTGATCTAACAAGAACAGGTATTCGTTTCAAAGTTTTTGGGTTGTTGTTTGGTTTTTTTTTGCCACGGGCACACGACAGCACCAAGACAAACAGAAAATATAATGAGATAAAAGAAACAAAGTGAAATCTATATAAGCCTACGTTGGAATTGTGTGCATAAGAGAATGAACGAAGGAACAAAGTTTATTTCCCAACGGAAGTGATTTAACCACATGATGATAATTTTCAATCAGCCGTTGCTACAACAATTAAAAAAAGAAGACTACAATAGCAAAGATAAAAGGAAATACACGAAAGAAGAAGGAGAAAAAAAATGGCAAGCATAAAGAAACATTACTGAAAAAAACAAACAAACAAACAAACAAAATGAGAGAATGAGAGAGAGAGTGAGAGAGAGCAAGACAGAAATGGAACCAGAGGAGGGGAAGGGATTTGCCAAGACTATTCGTTACACGACTGGACTCTCAAAACCTCTCCTTTAGTGTAATAAGCGTTCAGCTAGGGGGGATCTGTGCACTATTTCTCATCATCGTCATCATCACCATCATCGTACCTGTGTGTCACTGAAGAGGAAGACCATAGGTTTGTTCTCAAGGCCAGCCTTCATCATGACTCTCAAAACCTCTCCTTTAGTGTAATAAGCGTTCAGCTAGGGGGGATCTGTGCACTATTTCTCATCATCGTCATCATCACCATCATCGTACCTGTGTGTCACTGAAGAGGAAGACCATAGGTTTGTTCTCAAGGCCAGCCTTCATCATGACGTTGCGCAAATCCTCCCTCCACTCTGACGTGCCATAGTTCTTTGACAGCTCAATTTGGAAACAGTCAAATTCAGACCTGAATAGAGAAAAACACAAAGAAAACACAAAGTTCAGCTTGAGAAAATATTGTTTGTCTGTCTAGTCGATGAAGACCACATCAACCACTGGATGGTTGGTTGGGCGGGATCTGTCTATGCGTGTGTAGAAGGCCGATCCGTGCACAGAAAGTTACGTTGGCAATTAGGACCAGGGATGAGAGGGTCATCATCCTGGGGAGTTTGAGAAAATGTAGGAAGTCAGGATTTTGTCCATAATCTGTGTAATTCTGAAAGCAATCCTTTGATAATCAGGAAAGAAAAATACCTGTGGCGTATGACAACCAGTGAACAGACTTCATCTGTGACACAGCACTGACACGTATTTCAGCATGTTAGAATTTCGTCTTGCCTTCTGTGACACAACAAACCTTAGGACACCTCCTTACAAACTGACCAAAGGCATACAGATCTCATCAAACTTACACGTGGGCTGCAAGACGAGTGAGTGACTGGCGACCGGAGCCTCCCATCCCAAGAAGAAGAGCGTTGCCGAGCGGCTGTCTGATGACACGCGCGATGCGACAGACATGCTTGACAGCATCCATGAAGAGAACGAGTCGCATCTGGGGCATGTTGACCTGGTTGTAATCCTCAAGGTAATCCTCCACCGTTTTCACCAGCTGGTAGAAAAACCAAAACAAAATAGCAACGGTACATAAGCTGAGCAAGTCTAAATTGTAAGCTGGCCTGTCCATGCGAAAGATCCAGGTGAAATATCTGAGTTTCTGTCGCTGCTGCTGTTCTCCCTTGTTTTCTGGTCGATTTTGCACCCCCCCCCCCCCTCCAACACACACACAAAATGGATGAATAGATAATTTTTTTTTTTTTTTAATCCATCAGTTGAAACAAACCATTCCACGTACAGACCACTCTGTTTGTGAGGGAGCTCTGTCTCAAACTGGTCCTGGAGTAGTGTTTCTTTAGCTTGTAACTGTGTCCTCTAGTCTCCCCTTAAGCAACCATCTCGAAAAAGACAGGACAAAGCACTAAAACTGTCTCCAACCACTCACCTTGGTGTGGTCATCCATCAAGACGTATGGACGGTTGTCAACGTTGACCGCAAGGAAGTCTCCATACAGGAATGGCTGCAGGGTGATGACCTCACTGAAGGGCATGCTGAAGTCGGACTCCATCTTGCCGGCCAGAAGGTTCTCGAACCAGGTGCGGTCCTCGTCATTCACCAGACGATCTTGGTACACGCGACAACTCTCGTGGTACCACAGCCCAAGCAGGTCTTTCACGCTCTGAACGAAACAAAAAGACGTAATGCATGAGGAAAATCACTCAAATTAGTTAGTTATTTTCGGCTTTACATCACGCAAGCAACACAAACTCTTTCGCGGGTATGAAAATCACTCAAACTTTGGCTAAATTTTATATAGTTGTGATAACTGTCACTGCAAATGAGATTTCAAACACCGCCTCATAAAAAAAATTTACCATACCAGAAACCAAATACTATCAGAAATTCACTATATGAGAAATCAACAATAGCAGAAATTCACTGTATGAGAAATCAACAATATCAGAAATTCCCTGTATGAGAAATTAACAGTGTCTGACATTCACCGCCAGAACTGACCGTGATCTTGCCGGGGTCTCCCATGAGGATGCCCTGGAACACCTTGGACAGGTCACGCAGGTTGAAGGTGTAGTGGGACTTTGCTGGCGTGGGCAAAAGTTGGGTCTGGATGGTGTTGTAGGTGGCGATGCAGGTGTCCACCAGCTGATCACACAGGGAGCTGATGTTTGGACTCAGGCCTGTGTCACAGAGGGAAAGACAGAATGTCAAATGCTTTTACCTATATGCAGGTAGAGCATTCTGCCCCCCCAGGAACGCACAGGGACTTTGCCCCCAGCGCACACGGTCTTTCCTGTGACTCAGTGGTTTTGCGTGCATCTCTGCTAAATAGCTTCTCTTCAGTGCTACACTTAGTGCATGAGCATTTACAACTAAAAGACTGTTGAGAACACAAATGGAAGATGTTATGTTGTTTGTAAATGATTATTTTCGAAGAATCCAGCGTGCTAATGGTGCACAAAAGCAGATAAGGTCAGGCGTGGTACACTGTACAAACGTCACTTTAGTGTACAGGAAACGGCTTGCACTACGAGCAGTTTCATTCACCGCTTTCTACCGTATTTTCTGTTTTCAAACCCACAGAAAGACGGGGCAAACAAACAAACAAACATGCAAACAAAAGATCTGGAGAGTGGACAGTATCATTAGTAAGACGTCGACTGCTCACTGATCCATGACTGCAGGATGGTGCTGAAGATCTTGCGTTTGCTGGGATCCTCCATCTCCGTGAAGGTGAGGAAGTTGAAGTGTCGCAGCAGTCGCTGGGTGACCGGGTTACGCCCACCACCGGGCGGGCCCATGGCAGCAGCGAAGTTCACGTCCACCAGATTGCGGAAATCACCTGCACAGTGACAAACATTGCAATGTTTTAAGGGGCTCATGGCCCCAATTTTGTGCTGACAGATCTTTCTGGGCTGTTTTCAAGGTATCTATCATCACACCACTTAGTCTCCTGAGCAGTGATATGTCTGTAATGCAGGCACTGAGCCAACAGAAGCGTACTTGATGATGTGGCACCCACACTGAGCGCTCCTGGGCCTGTATGTAATAGTTGAGGTTAGCACTTTTAGCCCTGGGTTAGAGTCTAACCTCGAACTAAACTAGCTCTAGGGTTTAATTTTTTTTCTTCTTTTTTTAAATCAAGAAGCCGGCACATTCCAGCAAGGTGCCTAAGCCATTATAGAAGGATTTTTTTCTTCCTAATAGTATCTTCGCATCCTTTTTTATTTAATTTTGCTTTTGGGTTTCTTTTGTCCTAGTCTGGGTTAGTCCAGTAGCCATGGGTTAAATTAACCTCGAGTTTTACAAACGGGCCCAGTAGTGTAACAACAAACATAGCATTTGAATGTGTGACCGCTTGCGTAAAGTGTAAACAACATTGTATCGCATTAAGAGCTGTACTAATCATCAAGATAGAGTATTTCGAGCGTACAGATGGAATTAGCCCATTTGACCCACTGATATATACAGTACTCTGTTTCAGTTTGATAATGTTGTGAAGTTGTGCCAAGGTTGGTAATAAAACAAAGGCAAATGTCTGTTCATCTTCTAGCAAGACCATACTAGTTTCATCTGTTTTCCTTGCAACCATGAAAGCAAGTTCCCCCAAAACACAAAGGGTGTTAATGGGTGGCATGTTTACTACGTAAAGTCTCGGAAATCACTTTCAACAGAAGGATGAAAACCCAGTAAAATTGACCACGATGCTAGCATTGCAACCCTCAATCCAATCGTTTCCTTCCTGAACCTCTGTAAAATTAACATCAACGTCTACATAATTTTGTTCACTG
This sequence comes from Batillaria attramentaria, assembly GCA_018292915.2. Classification (NCBI taxonomy): domain Eukaryota; kingdom Metazoa; phylum Mollusca; class Gastropoda; family Batillariidae; genus Batillaria; species Batillaria attramentaria. The sequence continues at coordinate 145,658 of JACVVK020000377.1, forward strand.
CATCAACATCAACATCAACCACTGTTGTCTCACTACCGATTGTAAAACTGACGTCATCCAACACATGCATCTTGAAATATCATTTTCACTAAATAAAATCACATATGCAGAAAAGGGAGTATAGAAGTACTACTGACCAATGGCCTTGCGGTCGTACCACCCGCGGAAGTCCATCCACTGGCGAACGAGTTCAATGGGAGGCTGTGCTCCGTACACCTCCCTCGCTGGCATGTTCAGGTCGTCAATGAAGAAAATGAAGTATTTGCCCAAGGGCGGGCCAAACACTCCCTTTCGTCTGTAAGAGAAATTATAAAAATAATGATAATTATGTAGGCACTTTACCTAATTTTTTTTAACTGGCTGACAGCGCCTCGAACTAACCCAGCAATCACGCTCACATGAATCACATGCATTCTCTCACATGCTGCACATAAACACATTACAATCACATGCTGCAAAGAGTCAGCAAACATTCCTGATGCTGCATGTCTTCACTCACCGTTTGTCCAGTTTGCCGTCGATCAGGTCCTGCGTCTGGTTGGCCGATGTCTTGGCAGAGAAGGTGATGAAGTCTGGGATGTATTCCTTGGGCATGTTGCGGCTCAGCTTGTCTGCGATGGTCAGCGTCTTGCCTGTGCCTGTCGGCCCTACGCTCAGAACCTGCAACCCAAACATTCTGCACTCTGGTTGGTCAGGAAAACATCCCCAGACGAATACCTGCTTCCATGGGGGCTCAAATCTTGCGCATCAGGATCAATGTCTTAACCACTGTGCCAAATCTTCCAGTTGCCAGAGCTTCTAGCTGCTGGATCATCATCAGCTCGTTTACATGCTACCAGGCCGTATGCATGGATTTAATTCTATTGTGACTGGGGCTGCTGTCCTAAACACTGCCCCTTTCTGGGCCTGCCGCCATTAAACTGTATTAAACAGACTACCTGTAAATAAACTGCTGTAGCAAGCTGCATTTAAGACACACAAACACTTGACATTTTCAACAAATTAATGATCCATGGGCAATGCATGCATGGCTAAGCCTTTGATCAAAGTGTCCCGTCACAAATGAGTTAAGATCAGGAGATATTGTGCAGGCTGAAGACATTTCACTTTAAACGTGGCAGGTTCTGGGGGACAGTCTCTCTCTCTTTCAAAGAGCCTACCAGACTAAAGCATCTTAAGTCTGAAGTCTCTCTCTATAAAATACCTACTTTCATTCTAACCTACATTAATAATGAATATGTGTAAGAACAATACCCACATTTATTTCTGTTCACATGATTAATGTTCTGCACAGATGCGTGTGAACAATTCTTGTGTGTGTGTGGGAGGGGGGAGGGAGGGTGCACATGCTTTGCCCTAACCAATTATCTTTCTTTCTTTCTTTTTTTTTTTTTTTTTTTGACAGTAGATTTAGTCCATGTAGTATAGCAACTGAAAGTTTTAAAGTTGGTATGAATTAATATGCCTGTAACTTCTACCATTGTAAAAATTTCATGTTCTTGTTATCTTTTCAAAATTAATGTCAAAGGAAGATACTCACAGTCTTGTTGTTGGACAGCAGCAGTCCCAAGACGTAAGCACAGCGGACCGTGTCAATGGTGGGCACAAGGATGTCCGAGTACTTGGCGTCCGGCGCTACCTCGTACTTCGGCAACCCATGCATCCAGTTCAGCCACCGCACCTGTTGAACGATTGAGGATTTGGTCATGCACAAAGTTATACTGAGTCTTTATGGAGACTGCGTTTACCTGTATGTGCTAAAACATTGTCATTTAGCTCCCACACACTGTTATCAGGGCTTAAAGATCTAAGCTCCCAACAAAAAGCTTTCTGAAGTGTGAAAATTTTTTTAAAGAGTCGACCGTGCAAGCACAGTCAACTCTGTCACAGTTGCAGAGTTTTCAGCGTCCCTGAAACCCCAATAAAAGCCGAGGGCAGCCTGATTTCACAGCTCAGTTTGCGTTTTGTCACTGAGTGAGAAAGATCGTGCAGCACTCAACATCCACTAGACACTGCAGCATGTGTCTCGCTCACTGACCAAAAGCCAACTAATGTCACGGCAAACTCGTGCTCTGGTTTTAGACGGGTCCCCGAAGCGCTGTAAACTCAGCAACTGTGACAAAGTTGCCTGGATTATGCACAGTCGAAGGAGTCGCAGTTTTAAAAAACGCAATGTTTGCGGCTATTTGCTGAGATTGCAGACCTTTAAAATGGTCCATGATCTAAAAAGAAGGACAAGTGTGTAGCATGAAGTGACAAAGTGGCAAAGCTGCGGATGCATGTCTGTAAAGCAGACGCATTATGCAAGGGGTGTCCGGAGGCATGTTCCCCCAGAACTGCTTTTGAAAATTAAACTAAAATCTGTGCTACCGGTATTTCGTGCAGTTTGACATGATTTTTAATGTACATTTCAGAGGAGGAAACACTTTTTTTGCGAGGAAACTTTAAAAAATTAGACCAAAATTTGTGCAGTTTGGTGCATTTTGGCATTATTTTAAGTGCTTCAGAGGATGAAACACTTTCTGGGGGGAGGAACATTTTTAGCAGAAGGTGGAAATCCGCCAAAAGGTGGACATTTTAAGCCCTGTGTCATAAACATGTACACAGGTGCACACAAACATACACACATAGAAACTGTGCTGACAGTCATGACATAGGAAAAAACAAAAATTGTTTCATACAAAGGGGTGCATGTGTGTGTGTGTGTGTGTGTGTGTGTGTGTGTGTGTGTGTGGTTGCATGTGATACGTGTAATAAGTGACCCGTTTCATACAAAGAAAATGAATAGGTAAGTGGATGCTGCAAGGGAGACAACTGTGCCTACATGGGAAGAGTGATCACTAGATCTAGCAGACCCAAGCACAGAAAGAAGTGACAGGAAAGAGGAGGGGACATTTCATACAGCCACCATGTCTGCAGAAGAACACCGAGCACCAAGGCTTTTTCACTTTTTTCTCTCCCAAACTGGTATCAACTACAAGAAGATTACATGACAAGACAGCAATAAATCACTAGCAAAAACAGGTAAGGACTGAGAAAAACATGGCAGCTACCTCTTTCTTGACAGCATCCTCCTCCTCCAGTTCGTCCTTGGAGGTGCTGCTGATGCCAGCATCGTCCAGTGAGTAGTCAAACACCAGGCCTTGTTCAGGGAACGGCAGCTTGCACTGAAATCGCAAGTACAGGAGCGGTAAAATTTAATTGTAACAGCTGATTTATGTCTCACTGGTGTCTGACCTTGGTTGTCTACTTGATGTAGTTCATGAAGTTCTCAGTGTAAATTAATTCTACTGAATTGTGTTGTTTTCTGCTTGATAATGAATTTGCACACTGATTGTTCTCAGGACTACTTCATAATAAACATTACGACAGAACACCACCATGTGGTTTTCATCTATTACATAATTACTTTGTGTTTTTTATGTTTTTTTTTATGTGTCTTGTACATGTTGTTTATTTCATTGTTATTTTTGCTCACATGTATACATCTGTTGTATATTGTAAGTGCTTAGAATTGTCATAGCATGAGTGGTTACCATGTTTTGTTCTTGTCTTGCTGAATTAATTTGTCTTACGCTGAAAAAGCAATAGAGGTAGCCCGGACTATTCTGGGCTCAGCATTACCAGGGTTAAAATTAGCATAACTATTGTTATGAATGAACCAGCAGTAAGCATAGGCTTTGGCTGCACCCTGCAATCAGCATTAACCCTTTCAGCCCTTGCTGGTTCCAGGCCTGAATGCTGTCCCTGTCCTGGGCACTTTTTTGCCTAGCCAGTCAGTCAGTTAAAAAAACCAAAATCGCTCGAACCCATGTGTAAACCTGATCCATACAAAGGAAAGGAAGTGCACAGCAGAGTAGTGCCCCTTGTTTCATGAATATTCAGTAGTCTGGCCAATGAGGAGCGAGTAGAAATTTTCACTAGCTCGCAGGTACATGTACCTGCGTAGGCATACGCGGCGGGTTCCTCGTGCAGGTACATGTACCTGCGTAGGGCTGAATGAGTTAAGTCAGTCATCATTGTCATCATCATTAATAATTAATAATGCCCAAGGCCTCACTTTTGCTTCAGTCATCTTCTCTCGCAGCCACTCGGAGAACTTGACACGACTGTCGTTGTCACATGTGGCGCCAACACTCCAGACGAGGGCGAAGATGAACCACGGCTCGATCAGTTCTGGTAATCGTGCCAGCTGCTCTTCTCCGATCGGCTGCTCACCCTGTTCATAAGCACATATGGATATCAGTGTTTACGTGCAGTGTGTGTGTGTGTGTGTGTGTGTGTGTGTGTGTGTGTGTGTGTGTGTGAGACAGTAGATGCCTGCCTGGGGCAAGGGAGGTGGTGGTGGTGGTGGGGAGGTGGGGGGGGGGGGGGTAGAGGTTAGCTAGAGATACCGATATAATGACATGTGCATATCAAACCACTGAATGTAAGGATTACGAGCTGTGTTCACTGATGCATCAATCAGAAAAAGCAGACAAAATATTAGCAACAACAACACCACTTTTTTTTTTAAACCGAAAAACACTGCATTCACACACTCAGTGCTTTCACACACTCAATGCATTTGCATCATCTAAGTTTACTGTGGCAGAAGAAATCTAAAACCACAAAAATAAATGACATGCACACACAAAATGGATAAACGCTATCCTACAGAAACACACACACGCATTCATGCACACACGCACAAAATGCAGGCTGGGGAATTGCCGAGGAAAAAAAAAAACCTCACTGAAACTTAGGCCATAGTGCAGAGGCAGCGCCCTGCTGGGGGACCACAGGGGCAACACGCCACTTCACAAAACAAATCTTAAGCGTATTTAAAGGCATTCAGTAGCCTCTCCTGGCACCCAAAAGTGAAATACTGCCTTGGTGCTGACATACAAGTCTTCACACATGAGGTCAGACTGTCCCATATGGCATGACATGTATCATGACCATGTGTGCAACCTTTTCCCCCTTCATTTTCTTTGGCTGAAACTTAGTTGCTGCTGTCTTTTGTGTTTTGTTTTGTTTTTTTTCTATGGGAGGGGGGGGGGGGGGATTGGAGATTTGAATAAAAATTGCCAGATGACTGAAAATTCCCCAGCCTGACAATGGGGTGGGAATGGGGTGTGAAGAATGGGGTGAAGGGGCAAAGGAATAGGAAAGGGTGGTGCCATTAAGACAGTAAAAGATACACACTATATATAGTATTTATCCCCTCCAAACAAGAGGGCCTGACAATGGGGTGTGAATGGGGTGAAGGGGCGAAGGAATAGGAAAGGGTGGAGCCATTAAGACAGTAGAAGATACAGTATTTATCCCCTCCAACCAAGAGGGCGAACAAATGTTCACAAGTCTACATGCTACGCTTACCACTCGTCTCTTCGAGGCCTGCGTGATGCATGACACAACGTGAACGGATGGATACACACCGAACATTCAGTGATCAGTGGAGCAGCCAAGGGCATGTTGAAATAAATCATGTTACGCCACACGTGAAAAATTAAAACACACAGAGCACGCAGGAACAACATCAACAACATTAGCACAGGTTGTGTTACTTTCTGAAAAGGCTCAGACGTCATGGAATTTTGGCAAAACTATTTTGAGAATAGTGCAGGGAGAGTGTACAATGACAGTGTGGATATATCAACCAGCAATATTGACAAAATCCAGTTAGGCAAAAAAATTCCATGACGGTGTTGAAATGTTTAACACTGGAGATGAAGAATTTTCTAGTATCTATTTGGTGTAAAATAATGTACCTTTTAAACAGGTGAATTTTTTTTTGTGTGGGGGGGATTTTTTTTTTTTTTTTTTTTTTCCATTCAGTTAAAGTTACATTCAAAGGAAGTGAATGTATGTCACAGAAGTACCCTTTACCAGAGTATACAGTGGAGGTAGGAATACCAGTGAAAGAAATGTGTCACTCATTTACTTCCATTTTATTATGTAACAGAGTTCACATCATCAGGCTATGGACTGAAAAAAGACATCTAGATTCCATCTACACTGACATCATCTATTAAAACAAAAGGAGGGGAAATCGATCGTTAAACCACTCGGCAACCCATCTATGGATCACACAGCAATCTATCTACCAACAAATTCAAGACGTGTTCAGTTTGCGCAAACATCAAACGTTTTGACAATTACGTGGGAGAGAACTGAACAAATCTCTGAGGATAACTTCACTTGCTACGGATCACACAAATCAGATGCACTCAAAGAAACTAAATCACAAATACCGAAAGAGACAACTCAGATTTCACAGTGTCCTGCTGCGGTAGGAATTAGGACGGCACTACAGATCCCTTTACCTCCTTGGGGATGAACGGGGTGAAGAAGCAATCGAGGATCTTGTGCAGGCTGAAAACCAGCTGCCCGTCCACTGTACCCACGATCTCTTTCATGCTGCTACGTAGGAACTTGATGGCAGGCTAAAAAAAAAAAAAAAAAAGAGATAAAATTTGTGTAAATTCACGACATGTACCATGAAATTCTGTATCTGGTTTAGTCAGGGTTTAAACTCAATACAATCCCTGTGACAACTTCATCTGTCTCAGTATTAGCTGTTTTATAGTTTACTATGCTTTACTGCTTTGTAATGTGTATGCCTTATTTTATTGCAAACCCCACTGAAGACAGGTCTGAAGGATTTTTAATGTGGTACCTACAGCCAATAAGAAGAAAATCAAGGGGTTTTGCCAGAATGTTTGAAGGGCCTTTAGAATTCCAGAACTTAAACTCTATTCTGGCCACAGCACGAGGCCCTCATGCCGTTGGCAACTGGTACTACGTGCCCGCTGCAGAAGGGCCTGGACAGCTGATTACCATCCGCAGTTTCAGACATAGGAGTGAAAACAAAAGTACAGTGCACATTATGAGGCCCTTGTGCTGCGGGTGATTAGTACCAATTACCAAAGGCTACACCCAACATATTCTTAAAACAGACTAAAATTTACTTGGGCTATAGGCACAGTACTGACGTTATTTGTGGAGAAATAATAATAATAATAATAGTGAGGCTTTTTTGAGTGCCTATTCAGTCTGACAAGCTCTAGGCGCTTGACACACACACACACACACACACACACACCAAAACAAAACTACTATTATAGGTACTGCCCCCCACCCCCCCTCCCCCACACCCCACACACCAATGCACACACCCACACGACTGTGACAGACTAATCGAATGCTTCCCAAAATGAATTAAGGTAGATCTGAAAACTCAGTTTCAGGGTGTACAGGACCTGTATATATAGAAGACCATTTTCTGTTTTAAAATGTATTTTTAGAACAGATAATAAAGTATTTTTGAATAAAGTATTTTTTTGAATTTGACCTGACGATCATCATGACAAGCCTCCAGCAGAAATGACCAACTGTACACAACCACAACCAACAGACACATTACCTCCAGGAAGAAGTCAAAGAGTTCTTGGAACTTCTCCTTGTACTCGTAGATCGTGTCGGGAAGCTTCTTCAGCCAGCACTCGGTGAACGGTTCAAGTCCGATGTAGCTGGGCTCCAGGTAGACCATACCACAGCGACTCACTGTCGCGGGGGATGCCACGGCCAGGTCAGCCACTTCGAACATCATGGTCATTTGCTGGACAAGAAAGTAAATACTTGACAATGACTAAAATTCTGCTACATGTATATTTTCTTAAATTTTTGTGGAAACCACCTGGTGGCACGTAATTCTCCTACACTCATCATCACAAACAGAAGAAAAAGAAGAAGACGAAGAAGAAGGAAAATGTGAGAATACATGAATTATCCGATTTTTCAAATAGTCCAAACACTGCATACACTCACATTATTATATCATATACGCTCATCATCGCTCATACACAGAACATCAATGCAACACAACACCATGTGGGAAGGATAACCTCAACTATTTAAGTTTCAAATTTGTAAATTGCAAGTTTTATTTATTTATTTATTTATTTATTTTTTGGGGTGGGGGGGAGGGGAGGGGGTCTCGACATTTCAAAAGCAGAAGGGGAGGAAGCTGGAGTACTAGGACCGAACCTCCTCTGACCAACCACCGAACTTTATCGGTCAACTTCGAAGTACCACCTACCTCAGTCAGCTTGATGATCTCTCCGCTGCTGAGGCAGAGCTTCTTGTTGTCGTCCAGCACGGTGTTCATGTTCTCGATCCAGACGGCATCCACGGGGCCGTCAAACAGGTACCACCGCTTGTCCTTGTCACCAGCTGACACTCCCAGTCTGATCAACGTGGACAGAATGCCATCAGTCCTGCACGCGTCAAAAGAGAACCACAATTAGCTTTCTGACTGTAGTCCAACACTGTAACAATAATACTGTGTATTACATACGCGCTTTACCCAAGTGTTGGCTCAAAGTGCTGCTGAAAGCTGAACACAACACATACACAAACATGTGAATCATACGCATTTTCTCACACACCACACATGGGCAGGGTTGCACATTTTCCACAGCTTCTATAGGACAAAGTGTCCTGGAAACAGCAAAGTGATAGGACACAGTGTCCTGGCCACTTAGTGGCAATAAACATTTTAATTGGACAGATGTCCGCTTGAGGTCGGACAAATAGGACATTTGAAATTTTTATAGGTCAATGTCCTGGGACCGATTTAAATGTGCAACCCTGCATGGGGCCATAGGTCTGAGGGCGATCAGCAGTTTCAATAAAGGAATGTGCTGCCCCTAAGAGAGTTGTTCTTCTTCTGCAGCAGATGACACAAAGAAGCAGAAGTTAATGGGAAGATCAAAATGTTTGGTTTTGTTGGGTTTGTGTGCTTTTTTAAAAATCTCTCTTAAAAAAAAAAAAAAATTAAGGGTCAGTGGCTAAAAACAGGGCAGGTCAGATTACTGTAAGCAGAGGTATTTTTTCTTTTGGCCATACTTTTTAAAAATTTTGTTTACCCCTCACCTCCCCCATTATAAAACAAACAAAAAACCCACAAAAAACAACAACAACAACAACGAGAAATCAACAAAATCTCACCATTCGTGCGTGAGGAGGTCAAACTCTCCGTACAGCTGTCCCATGGTGATGGACTTGGGGTTGACAATGTAGGTGTGAGTGGCCTCGAAAGGCTCTCCCGACGGTGACATCTCGCCTTTCAACGCAGTCTGGGCCTTCTGCAGCGTCTCGTAACACTAATGAACAAATGTTTTAAAACGCAGTGAAGATTTTCATGTGCAGAACACTGGATACTTAGTCACTTCGGAAATAGTCTCATAAGAGTGTGTGTGCATGCGTGCATGAGCATGCAATATATACATATTTGTGTGTGCGTGTGTGTGTGTGTGTGTGTGTGTGTGTGTGTGTGTGTGTGTGTGTGTGTGTGTGTGTGTTCGCGCGCACGCATGTGTGTGTGTGTGGAGAGACAGAGAGAGAGATTTAAACTGAATGCTTTTAATTATTATCTTATACACTGTCAGACTGTACTGCAGAAGAGAAATTTCAGCTCCATGTAACATAAAATACACAATTAAGATATTGCATTGCATTGTACTGGCCCAAATCCAACAACAGTATTGACCAAAATTCTGTGCTATGACATTGTGACTGTGGAGAGATTGTGCACACACCCGAGTTTTTCCAGAGACAGTTGGTCCGACCAACATGAGACCGTGACGAACCACGGTTGTCTCGTACAGCTGAATGCACTTCTTGATGAAACCTGTAACACAAAAAGAGCAAACTCAATTCCTGTGTACAATATGTGCACAGTCAAAGATGCTGTCTGAAGCATTTTGAATGCCTATGTAAGCGTTTAAATCAAGAAAGTCCAGGTATGGACAGAGCATATAGAATGCGGTGTCCTGATTTTGCAAAATACAACACGCACATTTGTTGGTTTTGACTGAAAAACTTGTTGACACTGATTTTTTTTTTTTTTTTTTTGTCAAACACACCACTCATGTGTTTTTTTTCTACATAATCAGGGGTACCTCATTGTGAAAACTCTGCTTTCACCATCAGGTGTTCTCCTCCGGAGAAATGTGGTGGAAAAGGACGTTAAACCCCCAAACACCCACCCCCACCCTCTCCTCCGGAGAAGCAGCCCAAGTTTCCTGACTAAAGTAATGGGAATTACAACTGACGAAACCCACCATCCACATCCTTCAGCCCTGACTTTGTGCAGGATTTTCTCAAGGAAGTTTCCAATGCACCATAGTCAATGGCCTCCTCCCTGCACACACCAGGAATAAAAATCATATAGGAGAAATGATTTTTCAGTATAAAACAGCTGAATTCTAACCTCAAGCCTGCTGCTAATCTGAAGCTATGTCGCAATGCAGGACTAAAATGCATATGGTGGCTGTTTGACCACGCTAGAAGTTCTTAGGAAGAGGAGTGCACTCGGAAAAGCCTATACGCTCTCCAACCCATCCCTCAGTAATCTCCCCAGTGTCATCTTCAAGACTGTTCGAGTGTTGGTTTGGTGCACACAAGCTGTCATGCCCTTTTAGATTCACCACAGCACAGCAGGGGGAGAGGTAGTTTGCTTCAAAGGTGGATCACTAGGAATGGAGGACTAGTGAATAAAGAGTAGCTATGTACTGACTTGATGTTGGGGAAGAGATCGGACACGATGCCACTGAACAGCTTCAGGTCGTCCACCAAGAACTTGGGGACATTCACGTCACGAATGGCACGCAGTGCTATCAACTCCTGCAACAAGAATAAAAATGACTATTGTATAAAATACAAATCCACAATTTGCTCTTTACCATAGCGCTGAACCCAAAATATTCTGGACTATCTAGTTGATGGCTTTTTCAGCACAAGGCAAATTAATTCAGCAAAACCATGATTAATTGTGCCACAGCTACACTTTGGACCTTTTTAAAAAGAGCATTTTTAGCCAATCAGAAAATACATAAAACTTCACTGCCAAAGAAAGGCCACACAAGCTCTCACAAACTGCACAAAGCTATCAGTCACCCATACAGATGGAAATAATAATAACACTTATAGGGCGCCTATCCCTGGGGACAACCTTAGGACAGTAAGAAAACAAGTGAAAAACATAAAACAACACATTCTCTCATGCAAATCAATATCTGACAAGAAAGATCATCTGTAGTCTGGCTTCACCCACCTCATCTGCATCAGGAGACTGTCTTTTGAGGTTTCCAGCAGCGGAGATCACACTCTTCACAGCACGCATGCCGAAATCATAGTGGTCCTGTGAGAGAGTGAACATATTTTTCATCACTCTTCACAGCACGCATGCCGAAATCATAGTGGTCCTGTGAGAGAGTGAACATATTTTTCATCACTCTTCACAGCACGCATGCCGAAATCATAGTGGTCCTGTGAGAGAGTGAACATATTTTTCATCACTCTTCACAGCACGCATGCCGAAATCATAGTGGTCCTGTGAGAGAGTGAACATATTTTTCATCACTCTTCACAGCACACATGCCGAAATCATAGTGGTCCTGTGAGAGAGTGAACATATTTTTCAGCAGAGTGGGGTGGGTGGGTGTTTGGGAATTTAACTACCTCTTCCACCACATAAGGGTGGGGCAACGAGAAAAAGGCTGCACAATTATTTGGCCCCAGCTGGGACTTGAACTTGCAACCTGAACATTGAGAGTCCAACGGTCTACCATTCGGCTATCCCGGCTCTCCTATTTTTCCACAGAAATTTCAAGAAGCAAAGTTTTTGCACCTAAAAATACTGTCTGGCAGTGGCTTTACCACTGTAGCCAAGTGGTTCTATAGGGTTGCACTTTGTATTTATTTTGTTTCTTTTCGTTCCTCCCTCTGTGTTCTACCTATGACATAATGTCTTGTCTGTCATTATGGTCTGTCTGTGATGTAATGTTTGTGATGTGAAATAAGTGTGTGATGCACTGTGACATTGTGTTTTGGGGAGTTGGTGTTGTCAGCCACAGTTTCTGTTACGGCAATAGGCCATGATATTGTACCTTCAGTTGAATAAAGGCCATTATAAACACCAATAATTTTTTGTAAGAAGTGCTAAACCACCGCAGTCGGCATGTCAGCAGGGAAATCGATCACTGACCCAGCTCGCAATGTGAAAGAGTGAAAAAAGACCATCTATCATCATCGACAACAGTTAACAACACTGACAACCAGTTACCTGTGAGCTGAGCTGTTCCGACGACAGTTTGAAAGTGGTGACAATCTTCTTGGCCAGAACCTTGGCGTCGGAGAAACCAAAGGAGAAGAGGGAGATCTCAGCGATCAGTGCGTAGTCCGGCACCATCATGGCCACTGGGCGGAACAAGGCCTAAGGAACGTAATTCTCTTTCGTAAACATTTTCAGGAAATGCAAGCAGAATCTCACAATGGATTGTTCCCCATAGTTAAATTAGGTTCGTGGTTCTACGCATGAAAATTTACAAGAGGGGAAATATGGAATTTGGGATAATTTTGAGAAACAGGCCAATTTTGTATATTTCAAGTGAAAATGGCTCCCCTTTATTTCCACAAAAGAAGAAAAACTGCAAAATCTGTCAACAACATAATTAACTCAAGAGAAATTTGGAGCATGGGGGAAAGGAGGACGAGGAAGAAGCACAGGGGGCAGACAGCATTGGCTTTGGATGCTGTGAATCAGTTTTGAGGTTACCTTGAGGTTATCGGGAAGCTCAGTGCGCCCAGCGTAACCAGGGTTCATGGTGATGAAAACAGAACACGACGCCTTCAGAACCAGCTCCACACCCTCAAAGATGAACCTGTCCAGCTGTAACATGATGGTCACAGTGACATGTGAGTTTCACACACACACGCACGCACAAACAAATGGTCCCTTTCAAGATGACCCCTTTACATGACATTTCATACTGATCCAAAGGGTGTGTCTCGAAAGGTGTTATTGCTGTTTCTTATAAAGCCACATTTGGTGTTTCTGGTGTTTGTAGTTCCTGACAAAATGCAAACATTAACTCTTAACAACCTCAGCCCGACCACCCCCTGCCCCCTGTATGATAGAACTTGTTTTAAAAAAAAAAAGCCACTGCACACCGGTAGGAGCCACTTCAAGCCACTATTACGCAAGGCGTGGGCCTTCCCGACTACGCCCACGACCCCTGCAGATAGCATAATAGTGGCTTGAAGTGGTTTCTCGTGATCTGAAGATTTCAAGAAAAACTGCGATTCTTGCATGGGCTTTTAAACAGTTCAAGTCTGTCACAGACAGATGCCAGACAACAGAGGACAGACAGACGGTGCAGGGCTATGACATACATACTCACTCTGTTACACACTTGACTGTAAAATAACAAACCAACAAAAACAGGGTCACACCCAGGAAAAAGTGCAAAAAAACCACTAATGTACCCTTTGCTGTTGGGCTTTCTGGATGGTCGTGATCTGTTGAGCGACCACGGACAACACCTCGATGTCGATGCGGTTAAACTCGTCAAAGCAAGCCCATGCGCCGGAACTGAAATGCCATCCAGGTTGTGAAGCATGCGCAACATGGTGATCATGCAAATAAAAAATCACGGTGGGAAAAGCACACATGAAAAATAGCAAATACATGTCTAAATGCACGTGAACAGTCTCTCATTTTTCCTGACATAAAATAAATTCAGGGTTTAAAATGATCTATGATCCAAAAAGAGGAAAAAGTGTGTAGCATTTAATGACTAAGTGGCAAAGCCACGACCAAAGCAGACATGTTGTGCTCAAGGTGTCCGGGGGTACGCTCCCGCTGGAATTTGTTTTAAAACATTAGGTTAAAATCTGTGCAATTTGATGTGTTTTGGCCTTTTTTTTTTCTTTTTTTTAAACTAATTATTATCCCTTTCAGGAAATTCCGGCTGATTTCCACCAGGGGAAGTGCCTTGCCTCAGTGCAGCGCCACCCAATACCTATCCTATATTTTTTTTTACAATTTTGATGGGGGAGGAAAGCCGGATTGCCCAGAGAGAAACCCCCGATGAGCAGCCCGGTAGCCAGGAAAAACCGGTGTCACATATCACAAGCTCGACCTGGGATTGAACCCACGCTTCATCGCCATGACATTGGTGACGGCCGTTCAGTAACGCAGCGGCTAAGTCCGATGCGCTACTTATTACACCACCGCTCATCCCAAGTGCTTCAAGTGCTTCAGAGGAGGAAACACTTATCTGGAGGAAAAGTTTTAGAATAGAATTATGTGCAATTTCGTGTGTTTTGGCATAATTTGAAGTGCTTCAGAGGAGTAGACACACATTTTGGAGGGAGAAAAATGTTTAGCCAAAGGTGGAAATCCCCCCAAAAGGTGGAAGATTTTAATCACTGTATGACTTCAGGTGTACGGAAAGAATATGTTGATCTGGTTGCGTGAGTGGTGTGACATCAATAAGCATGTGTAAAGGAGTCATGAGCTACTGCCTGTGATGTGCAGAAACCCCTCAACGCTTACACCTCTCCGCTTTTCCTTGAATAAGTACATAACGGATCAACACCTTAAGCTAACTTATCAGTCAACCCCCCCCCCCCCTAAAAAAAACCTCAACAAACAAAAACAAGAAGAATAATAAATAAGTAATATCTTTTACATAATAGAAATGAATTGAAATTATACAATTTTTTTTCTGAAATTACTAAGCTGCTGATGCTACTAGATTCTCTTGTACAATGCTGCACATGCAACTTGAGCAAGACTTGTGTCAATGAAAACGTGAACAAAACAGAACAAAATAATACACGCAGTGCCTATTCATGCCAGAAATCAACAACAGTAAATCACAATTATCCAGGAAAAACTACATGACGTGCAGACCTGGCAAGTCCTTTGAAGAACTTCCCCATGGCCATGAAGTCAAGCTGGTCCGAGCAGTTGAACACCACGCACTGGATGGCAAACGCTTTGGCAAGATCCTGACAGCATACGGCAAAAAATAAATGAGGAATCAGGCAGGGAAAAAATTTTCTGCGGCAATCAACAAAGAGAGCAAAAATACAAAATATGACCGCTGCAAACGCCACGGGTTAGGAGAGCAAAAATACACGTAGCGACGTCCACTCAAAGGTGGAGGAGGCTGGACAAGCGGAAAGACCGGAGCTGTGGTGAGGGGCGGCTGCTCGCACAGAGCCAGACGGGAAGACTCATCTCATGTGGGGTGTGGTGTGACTAGGGGATCACATGTGACCAGGTTAGTTCACAGGGGTACAGGCGAATTCTCTCAAATTAAAGCCTGTGCTGAAGGCAGCATGATGGCTCTACTGACTGAAGTCGTGAGGGTATTTAGGGGAACTCCTATAGTGTCATGTCATCTAGTATAACCATAGGAGAAACAAACAAACAGAAAGAGAGACAAGGGGCAACTGAAGCTGTTAGGGGCACATGTTTTTCTAAACGCCGCCTTCTCTACCCATCGGAAACCATCCAAAGATCTGGTCCTGATTGTTTCACTATCTCTGGAGCTGCATGGTACATTCTATAACCTGTGACACATCTCACCTTTGTGGTTTCTGTCTTGCCAGTTCCAGCAGGTCCGGCTGGGGCGCCACCAAACTTGAGATGCAGAGCGCCAGTCAGTGTCAGGTAACATCTGAAAAACAAAGACCGACCTGTACTCATAAAAAAATAAAGAAAAGAAAGAAGTCATGGTACACATTGCATTCTGGGTGGTGTAAATGTGGCCATAATTTTTAAACTTGCTAGAATTGACAGGTGAAAGTTTAAGACAGTGTTGACAAGAAGTCAGACTATGGAATGAAATCAGAAAATCCTAAACTACCTAAGATCAACGTGTTAAACTTCTAGATCGTGTTGACAAGAAGTCAGACTATGCCAGAATCAGAATCAGAATTGTTTATTGATAGGCCTTAGGCCCACTCAAAGTGGAGAGTGACACCCAGACATTCTTATACACACCAATACTAACGTCTTGTACCAAAAATAACTAAAGTGCAAAATTAAGTATATCAACTAAATTAAGTATATCAAAATATATAATACCAGGTTCTTAACTGTATAATAGTTACTTGAGGCCATTAACAAAGTGAGTCAAAAGCTGCTTGGATGGTTCCAGTATTTTCTAGGAATAAACCGGGTACGTATATCAGAAAGACGGGACAGTATAAAAGAAAATGTAGCTCGTCCTCAATACCAATCTGACAGTGGACATAATTTACTCAGGGGTTCAGCATCAGCATAACGCAGATTATGAGCATTTATCGGTGAAACGCCAAACCTGAACCTGCCATGAAAGCAGAAAACCTGCTCATGCACTACAGAGACATCACAGCGCAGCTTGAACGACTGAGCAAACATGCCCAACATTTGATTAAAAAAAAAAAAAATTCACCCTCTCAGAGATTGACTCGACTCGATTCAATCTCTCAGAGATATACCACAGTGAGTTTCACCCAAAACGGTAATAGGCACGTGGAATACTGAAAATATGGCTATCGTGGCCAGGGGGTGGGGGAACAGGCCTTCAGACAACACAACTACAACCCCATCCTGACCCTAATATTGTGAAAACATGAAAGGAAATGCACAGGTCCAAAGAGCAAGGACGACTCAAATACCTGTCAGTGAGTGGGGTGATAACCAGCCTCATGGTGTTACCCAGGTATTCATAGGCATAGCTGAACTGGGCGTTGACTGCGCGCTGGTACAGGTTCTGGTCCTCCAGCCAGTAGTACCTAAACATGAGCAATACCCAACCAGTGACAACTAGTGTTGTAAATCACTACTATGCCAGCAGTATGTGAACTGTTCGCTGGTCACATAAGACACAAGACACAAACACACACACGCGCACGCACGCACACACACACACACACACACACACACACACACACACACACACACACACACACACACACACACACACACACACACACACACACACACACACACACACACACACACACACACACACACACACATGCACGCACGCACACATACACACACACATACTCATACACACTTACATACCGACATGCACACACACACACACACGCTGACACGCGCACACGCGCACATACACACACCTACACACCTGAGCTGACTGATCCACTCAAAGGCGTTGGCGTTGTTGACCTTCTCTTTCACCATGACCTGCACGACATCACGGGCGTGCACCTCAATCACGATCAAAGCGGACAGTGTCATGCGGCCAATCTTGGAGATGTCCTGTCGCACCAGGTTCCTCAGGTCGTCCAATTGCTGCAGCAGGATCTTGAATCTGAGGACAATGAAAGACACTGTCAGGGATGTATGACCAAGAGTATGTGTGGCAAAGGGGTCCAAAGCATAGACCCCTCTCCAGCAAGCTTTTCTAAACTGGCCTAACTTTGCTTTTTTATATAAAAATGAAATGAAATGAAAAGAACTTCTACCTGTCATCGAGTGTGTTTGTCTCCAAGGCCTCTGTGACCTCTGAACTCCAGTATGTTTGACAGCCAGCGATGACGACCTGTCCTGGCCATTTCAAAACCCAGTCTGTACGGGGTGTCTGGGGTAAAGAAAAACAAAAACATAGACATTGAACAAATATCATCTTGGAACAGAGAGCCCCCCAAAAGGCTAACTACCTTGTAGTCTTTCAGAGAATCCTTGATGATCTCACGCAGGCTCTCACGCATGACACGCGCACACACACACACACAGACACACACACACACTGCCCCCCCCCCTCCACCCCCCAATGCTTACTGTCTTGTAGTCTTCCAGAGAATCCTTGATGATCTCACGCAGGCTCTCACGCATGACACGCTCTATCTCCCCCATCCAGTCCTCAACGTTGCCCGTCGGGTACAGCGACTCGCGGAAGTCCACGCTCTCACCCTCCCCTGAGTACATCTTGGTGATCTTCAAGTCCTCCTCGAACTTCAGCTGCACAATCACAGCATCAGAGGTTTTTTTTTTTAGACAACTTCCTTGTCTTTGAAGGTCTGCAATCTCAACAAGAAGCCACAAAGAGCGTGTTTATTTTTTTAAATTTTATTTTTTTTTAATCGGACTGTGCAAAATGGACGTTTCTCAGATGTGGCTGCACAGCTGTCGGGTACTTTGTGAGAGGATCTCCAGCAGCTCTTCATTGGACATGTCGTGTAAACGCTATTGACCCGAGTCGAGGTAAACTCAGGACGAACCCAGGTTGCAATGAAAACAACCTCAGAGATAAAATCCTTAAAGTCTCTCGATCTCTAAAATGGACTAACCATGACTACTAACCCTAGCGATGTTCTCAAAGCATTTCCTCAGATGTGGCTGCACAGCTGTTGGGTCCTTTGTCTGTGAGAGGATCTCCAACAGCTCGTCATCAGACAGGAAGTAGAATCGTGGGAAGGCGTTACGCTTGGTCTCCAGGTACTCACTCAGTCCCTTCTGCACCTGCTCCAGCAGCTTGTTGCACTCACGAAGGTTGTCAAGGAGACGGTTGTCCGGACACAGTGAGATCACCTAGGGAAAGATGAAATTAGAACTGGATATAATTTTTGCCCACATGTTTTTGTTTCTTTGTTTGTTTGTCTCCCAAAATTGTGGTAACCCAAAATTGTGGCAAGAAAATTTGGGCTGTTGCCAGAGGGAAAGGGTGTTGCCATCTGTACAGGGCCATCCATTTTTTGTGTGTCTTTTTCCTGCATGCATGATAGACTAGTTCTGCATTCCGCGGCCCCTCCAGGAGGGTGGGTGGGTGTTCATGAATTTAACATCCTCTTCCACCACATATGGGTGATATCAAAGACGGGGCAACGAGAAAGAGGCCAGCACAAATATCTGGCCTGAGCTGGGGTTTGAACTCACTATGGGGTGGAAATGTGTCCCAGTCATATGCAGGGGGAGCAAATGTACTCCAGGCCTCTACACAGCGGGGCGAATGTATCCCACCCTTCAGTCCGGTCAGCTCTCGTGATACTGTCGTGCTATTTTCATCGAAAGGCTTGTTTCCGGAAAGCAAAACAGTTACAAATCATGACAGATACTATATACGCACATATCTGCAAGCGAATTCTGACGTTTTGAATTTATGCTTGTGCTCACCTGTGGGTTCTCTTTGGCGTTCTTCATGACCTTACGCCAGATTCTCTCCATAGTCTGGTAGCGCTTGGACTCCACGGGCAACTGTCGGTTGATGTCCTCGGAGCTGAAGATGGGCTCCAAGTAGAGCCATGCCCTCTGGCAGTTCAGCCACTCGTCCAGCACATCCTGGGGAAATTCAGCAACGCAGCATGTCAGCTAATGGCTAGCAGTGGCGTTACGGCCAAACCTTCGCTTAAGACACTTTTGTCAAGTTGCTGGTGATGCTAGTGGTTTACTAGCTCTTTATTTGTTTTGTTTGTCTTTGTGTGTGATTGTTTACTGGTTGGTGAGATGGGTGGTTGCTTATATTTTTCCTTCACTTTTCATTTATTTCTTCACATGCGTGTGTGCATGCAGGCAACCGTCCGTGAGTTTGGTGGGGGGGGGGGGGGGGAGGGGGAAGGGGGGGGTTGACTTGTTTCCTTGTCAGTTGGCATGTATGTTAGCTGACCGGTCATTGAGCTAGCAGTTTGTTCTTGTTGTTTTGTGTGTTTTCATCCACTTCTAATCCACTACACACATAACCGCCACCTACCTGTGTTGTGCGTAGTTTGCTCTCCCAGTTGGAGATGCGGTCCTCAAATGGTTTCTTGTACGGGGAGAAAGACATGCTCTGCGTCATGACGATGTGGTCGTCCAGCAGCTGGCTCGTCTCCTCCGACGTCTTCACGATGTATGTACCGGTCTCTTTGTATGGCAGAATGTCAAAGTTGACCGGGTCCCATTCCTTCTCCATTTTGTCAAGCGCCTGAACAGGAAAACAAACATGGCTGCTATGATATGCTAGAATGGGGCCCTTGCTACAGTGGGTGGGCATAACTTCAAGCTGGGACACCTGATTGTGTGTGTGTCACTGAAAGACTGTCAAGTAGAAAGGTGATGCTGCTGGTGATACTGGCGATGACAATGTTGTTGCTATGTTGTTTTTGTTACTATGTTGTTGCTGCTGCTGCTGCTGCAGTTGATGGTAATGATGATAATGAAGATACACTAGCACACGTCTGATCAACTTGCTACAGCATACGCCATGATCCTAAAAAAGGAGAGAGGCTTTGAAGAGCAGACAGGGCTAAAAATAAAAAAATAAAAAGAGGGAGAAAAAAAAAGAGGGGAAAAAAGGGAGAAAATGTTTATTTTACTGTGAAGATGCACTGAAGAGCCTTCGAACGTTTCCTGGAAATGCTGTTGCTGTCAGGCTTTTGCCAACTCCAACAAAAGCAAGTAAACCAAAACTGTACCCTTTATGCGAGGAACCAGAGTGTCCATTTGAGAGTAATTAAGAAGAAGAAGAAGCAAAACTGTACAACTGACTGACCTGTTCGATGGAGTACTCCTTTCCAGCGACCTCTGCGACCTTTGAGATGACCCCAATGTGGTCCTGTAGCTTCATCTCCAAGCACTTGGCAAACGTGAGGCTGGCCTTGGGACGTAGTGGGAAACCCAGTTCCTCTGAAAGCTAAAAATTCCAGGGTGGTTTCAAAAGAAAAATCAAGAGGACTGTTTCTGAAAATGAAATACAGCAGAAATGAATCCAGCGTTACGAAACAGCTATAGTGGCCGCAGCCAACATATCTGAATGTTTTCCTTTTTTTTCCCCAGCGTCCACAATGTCACCTTGTTCAGAGACCATTTAACCCCTTTAGCACAAGCCACTCTGTAATGCAGCACTGTTCAGCACCATGTGATTTCTGGCTGACAGCAGCCTGTGTACACCTGCAGTATTTAATCTCTTGTAACTTCTGAACAAAAGCACCAATTTACTTCATTTTTGGATGTAGTTTTAGAGGTGTATTTTTGTTTTGTTCCAACTACTCATGTGAATTTTGATTAAAAAAAAAAAAAGGCCAGTGTCTCTCAAAGGACATGACACTCCGTGCGCCACACTTGCTGAAATGCGCGATCGACATCCATCTCTGTGCACGCTGAAATGCGGGATTGGCACCAAAAGGGTTACAAAGTGCTTCTGGATTTGACAAGCACATTTTTGCCACTTTTAAAACGAATGAATAATTTCATCATAACAAAATAGCTGGTGCTAGTGGATTAACTGCTGTTCCATCTGTTCTCGTACGGACAAGGTTCATCACACGATGGAGATCGCAGAGTGTCACCGACGCTTTTGAAGGAATATCATGGTCCATGGAGACTTGTTTCCAAGTGATATTTCTTTGCATTAAAGATCAGTGATGGTGAAAATGGTAAAGAACACACTCACCGTTTCCCAATGTCTGTTGCGCATGCCAGGGTTGCGAAGACCCTGAATGAGCGGAATGTACGGGCGGAAATCCTCGATCATACCCTTGATCTCCGAAGCAACTTCCTGTACATCTGTACAAAAATGCAAGGGAAATTTTTAGTAGTTATGAAAATGTTGATCACACTACACCACACCGATATGTGAATTTAGGCAGGATGTGTTTTTTTGTTTTTTTTTTAAATTATATCTTGAATTTTTGTGTCCATTACATGTATTACACAGAAGCTGTTTTCTGCACATTTGACACACACTGTGACAGACCAGATGACCAGGACAAATAACAAACCTCCTGCGTGTTTTGTTACCCCCCCCCCCCCTCAAAAAAAAAAAAATATATATATATATATATATATATATATAAAAATAAAAAATAAAGAACAAAAAACAACAACAAACTAACCAAACTACAACAAAAAAACAAGACCAAATCAACTCAATTTTGCTGAAGATTCTCTCCAACTTCTGCATGGTTTTGCACATTTGCATGATGCTCTTGGTCAGAATACCAGGACACGTACTCTATTCATAAAAACAAAAACGAGACCAGGCCAACTCACTAGGAATTTCGCTGAAGATTTTCACGGACTTGTGCATGGTCTTGTATGCATCCATGACATTCTTCTCAACCTCTTCAGCGTTGATGGAGGTCAAAGGGTCGTTCATCCAGCTTTCCTGCCAGCGTAGCCAGTCCGAGACGGTGACCCACAGGTTGCGGTACGGCTCGAAATCCTTGACAAGCTTTGCCAGCTTGTCGTACTATAATAACAAACACAGTCCCCAGCCTAACAACGCAGGCGAAGCTTCAGGCATGCAAAAAAACCACAAAGTGCTCAGGGTTGGGTCAGGTGGGAGAAGCATGCAGGATTAAGAGAAAGACACATGCAGATGAACATCAAGTTCTGAACCCTTCATTAAGGCTCAGTTGGTCTAGTTCGCCCACTACGGGGTGCAAATGTATCCAAGTTGTTGTTTTGTTGTTGTTGTTGTTGTTTTTTATCCTCCAAACCTCAACACGGGAAAAAGGAAAATAAAATCTTGAATCTTGATTCATATGCAGGGGGAGCAAATGTACTCGAGCTCTCTACTCAGCAGGGCGATTGTATCCCGCCCTTCAGTCTGGTCAGCTCTTGCGAAATTGCCATGCTATTTTCATCGAAAGGCTCATTTCCGGAAAGGAAAACAGTTCAAATTATGGCAGATACTACACACGCACTTATGTCTTCCTCATCTGATGGCAATATTTGTTCAATGCTTCTGTTTAAGTTACAGTCACAAAACAAAGTTAGCTGTCACGTGACTTCAATTCGTGAGACCCAAATCCAGGATACATTTGCCCCCCTTCTCGCACAGCTGGTGTACATTTGCTCCCCCTGCAAATGACTGGTGTACATTTGCACCCTCCAACAGGCGATTTATACCAACTGAGCTTCAGTAAGAAACTTACAAGCTGTCTTCAGCAGACTGTTGTCGTGAAGTTTGATTAAAGTGCTGTGCAGTGATGCTAAAATGTCAACAGTGAAACTGAGGGTGGAGAGGCACTGTGATGGTGGGGGAGGGGGGGGGGGTGCTGGGGGTTGGGATAGGTGGGGGTGAGGTCGGAAACGTTTGGAAGGGACCGATTAGTTTTTTCTCTCAGAAAGCATGTGTTCATCTGTATGGTATTGGTATCTATATGGCAGTGACAACCGTGCATAATCATATTCTCAAGGTGCATGCAGGTAAGATACACACAGAAGAGATACAAAGAGAGTGACAAGTGTTTTCTGGTTAAGCATGCAAATAAGTGGGTTTTTTTTTTAAATATTCATAAAACAAATCTAAACAAAACAAAGTGAATGCACAATATGGCAAAGTGCACACCAGCGGAACAAAAGGTATGAAAGACGAAAAATTTTACAGGGGTAAAGAGAGAAAAGAGAGAGAGAAGATCAGAAAGCAGATTTATCATTCAGAAGAAAGTCACAAGTGCTGAAAATGAAACATCACACTTCTATACACTATGCAGATGCCATGTAAATGGCAACATATACACATCGTTGACATCATGAAATTTTGGCATCTTGATTTTGAGAACAGCTAAGAAATATAAAACATTCGTGTTATCCTGTGCTGTTCTCACAATCAAGTTTCTGCGTACCAAAAATTGTACATGATGACAATGATGTGCTGTGCTTCACAAAGAGATTTGCCACACACCATATTAATGTTATCTTGAAATTTTGGCAGTTATGCCAAAAACCCTCGATGACATCAATATCCAGATTAGATCATGACAGCACTGTACTGGGAATTACTTTGTTATGAATGCTTAAAACGATTCACAAGCCTCT
The DNA here is from genome assembly GCA_018292915.2 of Batillaria attramentaria. NCBI lineage: Eukaryota > Metazoa > Mollusca > Gastropoda > Batillariidae > Batillaria > Batillaria attramentaria. The sequence goes on from JACVVK020000377.1 coordinate 169,251, forward strand.
GCAACAAGTCTGCACAATTTGTAGGTGAAGTGTTTCAGCACAGACAGCTTCATATGCTGAGACAATCTTTCAAGATTTCTGCGAGCCAAATTCCCAGCACAAAACTGTAACTGCTGTGTACACCAGAAAATAAATAGATAAATGTGTGAGAAAAATGAAACAGCAGTAGATGGTAGAACAGAGAATAACAAAGCAGCATGTATATATGTTCCACTCCTTCCAACTTCTCCGGGAAGCTGGGACAGACAAGTGGAAGAGCGTTGGACTTTCAATGCTCTGGTTGTGAGTTCGAATCCCGTCTGGGGCCAAAAATTTGTGCTAGCTTTTTCCTCGATACCCTGTCTTTGATGTCATCCTTATGTGGTGGAAAAAGGACATTAAACCCTCAAACACCCACCCACCCTCCAATTTCTCCTTTTCTCACCTATTCCCTGTCCTTTGTGGCATGCGATCCAAATGGCTTCTACTAACAAGGGACACTAGGTCTATTACAGGAAAACAGTGTTCCTTATTACGCATGTATGTGCATCGTTTACACAGAGATTTCAGAATCTAACACAGAGTTCCTAGTTCCTTATTATGCACATATGTATGTCGTTTGCACAGAGATTTCAGAATCTAACACAAAGATTGAACACAGCGTTCCTTATTACGCACATACGTGCATCACTTACACAGAGATTTCAGAATCTAACGCAGAGATTTTGAGGCTGTACGTCACTGAGTTCACAAAATGAACCTATGAATCTGACAAAGAGGGTCAAAGTGACCCTCAATTTCAATTTGAAAGCTGTAAGGAACACTGGGACACCAGACCCTTGTGCTTTTTTTTTTTTTAATTTTCTTTTTGGCATATTACAAGTATACATACAGACATTACACAAACACATATATAGACAAACACAAGTATACATACAGACATTACACAAACACATATAGACAAACACATACATACATGATTTACCTATACTGAATACTTAGACACAAACATACATGGCTTACAAAACAGATTCTACACAAGTTGAAGTATCGCCGGCAGTACGCTTTTAACACACACTGATATTTGTCCTCAGAAGGACTGTGACTCTGGTCAACATTGCTGCTTTAAAAAAATTCTTGTCACAGACCTGATCAGACATTGATCATGGTTTTTTTGTTGTTGTTCTTTGGGGGGTTTTAGGTCTGGTTTTTTTTTTTTTTTTTTTTGGTCCTTTCATTCATCAGTTCCTATCATTTAGTGGAATCCACATGCTGATTTGTTGTTGATGTCAGGTGAACAACTTTACTTTCAGATTGGTAAAAGAGCCTAAGTGCTTTTTAGATCCATGGCACCTAGGCACTCTAACCAAAATTAGTAGAGCTGGCAGAGAGAGGTATAGATGCAAATTCCACACATTAGATACACACTGGTTGTTCTTGATTTTTGATGTGTGTGTGTGTGTGTGTGTGTGTGTGTGTGTGTGTGTGTGTGTGTGTGTATGCATGTGTGTGTGTGTGCGTGCAAGCGTGTGTGAACAACCGATACATAAGTGCCAAACGTTAGATGCACACGGGTTACAAAACACTCCACACAGATTAGGTGCAATATGTGCCGTCAGAATATAGGCTCGCCACACATGCTGGTACAATACATATCTGCTGAGGGTTGAATATTTGTTATTACTGCACAATAAATTGACAATCTTGCCCTGGAATTCGCAAACCCCACCACACACCAGCCTTGTGACGGAGGATGGCAGGCTGAAAGAAATTCACAGGCAAACACCCGCACCAGAGAAGAATTAGTGAAGTGGACAGCATCGAACACGTTACACACACAAACCACCACAAGTACATGTACACACAAGTTGCATGTGTGAAGATTTTCAGAGTTCGAGGAGGAGACCGTAACCAATCCCAACACCTTTGGCAGTTACAAAGGAAACCACTCCCCAAACACAGGAATAGAAACAGAAACAACCACCTTCACACAATGCATGTATAAACAATAAACAACAGTATATAGTTAGTCAGGCTAGCAGGCATATGTGGGTATGTAGAGTAAACAGAAAAACGTGCCGGCACATGAGGTGAGAATGCCGGCACATGAGGTGAGAATGCCGGCACATGAGGTGAGAATGCCGGCACATGAGGTGAGAATGCCGGCACATGAGGTGAGAATGCCGGCACATGAGGTGAGAATGCCGAGCTGTGGGTCTGTTGTGTGAGGGTGGTGTACGGTTTGATAGAGTGGTGGTGGAGGTGGTGGTGGTGGTGTAGGTGGTGGTGAAAGGGGTTGGGGGGGGGGGGGGTGGTGGTGAATGAGTTGTGCCTTGTTTTGAATCAGTAAATGCAGAAACTGACAAATCTTGTTGGTTTGCGTATAACACCAGTTCATTCGAGGGTGGTATTTTTCTTACTGACAATTTTCAGCTGTCTGCTTAAAACATAACACAGCAAATACACACAACAACTATTCTCTTGTAGAGAGCACAGACCTGTCCAGCTGAAAAAAAACAAAAAAACACACACACAAAAAATCACAACTTAAAAATCAAGTGCCGATATGACCAGTATGCGTCTGCTGCGAAACCATAACTCACGTTCGTGACAGGCATGCCAAAGAGGCGCTCACGGTTGTTGTAGGTGACGGCCAAGCTCTGGGCCTCCTTCAGCTGTTTGTTGACGCGGCGCATCTCGTTGGCAATCTCGTGGCCCTTGTTGATCTCAGAATGGGCGGCCATGCCAGCCACCACCATCTAATCAAGAGAAAAGGACAATGTGTTTGTGTGACTCCCCAAAAACGGAACAAAAATGACAGGCCTCTCCGTATAGTAAAAATGGCCATTTTTGTGTACAGGTCAAAACGAGTGTGTGGAACCACAAGATGTTCCTTCAAAAATTTCCTGTTTGATGCCCACAAGAAAAGAAAGTACCAGATGTTTCCAATGGTTACAATACACAGTAAACTTCATGATGCAGCTTGATCTTTATCATCACTACCGTGGAAAGGTATCATGGCCTCTATGCTTATCAAATGCATGGTTCTTAGGTCCTTTCACAAAATGACGGTAGAGTGTTCAAATCAAGCAATGTGCCTGCCCCTATCTGTGAAGACATCATTACTTACTTACTTAGGCCCCTGGCTCCACGTGGAGCATAGGCCATCGACAACCCTTCGCCATCGCACTCTGTTCTGGGCTATTCATGAAGACATCATGGTACATGTAAATCTGCACGTTTTGTGACTAAGAACACCTTCTCTACAAGAAGTCCAAACCTGAAGTGTGTCGAGGCGATCCTCAAAGTTGGCCTGGTCTGACGTCTGCAGTTTGTGGAACCTCTCCTCATCCTCGTCCAGCTGTTCATATGTCTGTTCCATCTGCCGCTCGATCTTGTGGGGCCACCCAATCGCGGTCCACCTGGAGCAAGTGAATAAGGTGCAGGGATGTCATTTGGGGTCGGATCTCAGCTAAAAGCCGACATTTTTTTTTTAACATCTGTCTGTCATGTCGGCTGGCCCAGCTGAAGTTTTCACGAGTGAATCAGCTCGATTATGTCCGTTTCTGCGAGGTTCCTGTGCTGGCTGGACTAATTTCCAAGCCGGATAACGCAACTTTCGGTTTCAAGTGATTTCCACGAGAACGACACTTAAGGTTACTTCGGCAGAGAGAGCCGAAACTTTCTGCAAAAAGCCGAAACTTTCATGCATGTGTGGGTACACAAGGATGACAGGCACTGTAAACAAGTCTGCACATGATTTTGACTCAATTTGGTATGAAAAACACCAACTAAATTCCTGCCCACCAGGGACTGAACCAGGCAGCTTAGGATCCAAAGGCGGATACCTTAACCACAAGACCAAATCTCGTGCCAAATTATTGCATGTAACAAGCCGGCTGACATGGAAAGATCAATTCCAAGCCAAAGACATCAATGGTTTGATTACAGGCTTAACATCTTCAGTCAACCACAATGGTGATTTTAAAGATCGGAAATTAAAAAAAAAAACTGTATCTGAGGGTCATACTTGGCATTGAAATCATCAGTGGACAGGTTGTAGAAGAACTCCTCGATCAGCTCGTAGTCATCCATGGCTTTGTCGATGAGTTCCTGAGCAGAAAAAGGAAAGTTCGCTAAACAGTTAGTGATTCTGACATTCATTTGTTGTCCAGTAATCACCAAATAACCGTTCTTAATGTTAACATCTCTGGTTCTGTCTTTGTCTAATCCTATGGCCAGGGTCAAATACCACATACAGCTGAACTGCTAAATCTGAATGAGCTGCATTCTGTTGCTTTGCTTTGGACATCTGTGCATGTCTATACAATTGCAGCCTGTGTGTGAACACATGTGTGCACATAATATTTATGAGTGAGAGAAAACGTGTGGTTCATCTAGAATTTCATTTGCAATCAGCAGCACAGGAACGATTCGGTACATGGTGCTCCTTGAGTTTCTCCGGGATTGACTTCATCCACTCCCGCATTTCAGACAGCTCCTCAATGCAGTTTGGTTTGTCGTACAGTTTGCGGCTGATCGCCTTGAACTCCTCACAGGCCTGCACAACAAAAACACGACAAAAACACATCAATCATCAACTGCATGTACAAGTTTATTATCACTGCACAGTTTCATGAACACAAGATGCAGAGAAAAAGTAAAGGATCAAGAAGAAGAAGAAAAAGAGACATCTTCAGGTGATGTGCCTCTGCTTTGGAAATGTTCAGCCCACCAAGTTTGAAAAATAAATGCATGTCTAAATTCCGAAATTTCAATAGCTGAGCTGACCCTTCGCACCACGTGATTGTAATACGTTTATGTCCTGTGTGTGAGAGAATGCGTGTGATTCACGTGAGCGTGCGTGTTGGGTTTAGCTCGCGGCGCTTTGAGCCAAATATTTGGGATAAAGCGCCTACATTAATGCGATTATTATTATTATTATTATTATGTGCTGGTCACACAGGAATGTGCTTCAACAGAAGTCCTTTTACAGATGTCTACACTTTGTGGTTGTAATGTGTTGATGTCCAGTGTGTGAGCGAATGCACACAATGTATGTGAGTATGCGTGCTGGCTTCAGTTTGTGGTGTTTTGAGTCAGGCATTTGAGTAAAGCGCCCATATTAACACACATTATTTTATGTCCACTTATGTAATAAGCTAGACAAAGGGATGATGCAGCCAGCATGCAGAAGCTGGGTCAGGCTGGAGGCCGAATGTTTATTCATGAGCATGGTTCTGGCGCCAGCCCACATCGAGACAAAACACTGTGCCAGCCATACATAACCTTGCACCTGTTGTTATCATCATTATTGTTATTATTATTGATACAAGCAGCACAACTCACATCATCAGCCTGTTTGCGGAGCTGCCTTGCCAGCAGTTCCAGCACAGCGTTACTGAGAGCCTTGCGTTTCTTGGAGAGTGCCTGGCGGGTGTTCTCCGTGTTGACCCAGAAGGGGCCGACGATGATGTTGGAAGGGATGGAAGCCTCCAGCTTCTCTTTCTCCTCCAGGTGCATCTCCACCTCCTTCTTCACTTCGGCTGCTGTGTGCTCCTGGCTTTCATAGTCCCTGGATGACAGATGGAAAGTGTTGCATGAGGACAGTTACAATTTCATTGCATCCATCTCTTTAAACTTTGGCATGTGTCTTTGTGAACTATACATGTGAAGCTAAAATAATTCTGTTTCTGTCTTACTGTCCTTCTGTTTGTTTTGTATTTCAGGACCGATATTCTGCTCTTCTCCTCAGAGACACGGCTCTGACTTTTTGACACCAGCTGACTGCCTTTCAAAAAGAAAGCTCAGGGATGACAAATTACTGACTTCGATTTGATATGCTGCTGCTTCGTAAAGCATACAAACTGAACTGTTGACAATTGAATGGTGACAACCTGCCAACCGCATCACACCTGACTTAGCCTAAGATGAACTCACTTGATGTACTGGTTGATGTCCATGTTCATGAGCTCCAGGTACTTCTCGTACTCGCGGGCGTACGCCTTGAGCGGCACAAGAGCCTTCTGGATGGCCTGTCTCACTGTTTCCCGGAGTTCCTCGACAGGTGGCTCGTGCTCGCCCACAGACTCCAGCAGCGGTGTGCCAGACCAGAAAATGTCCTCCAGGATGTACTGTAAAAAAAGAGAAGTAGATTCCTGTACTGAAAGGATCAGTCGTACGACTTCAGTGTTGTAACTGTTCAGGCCACGGCTCACTACAAGGGTAGGTGGGTGGGTGCTGGGGAGTTTAGCATCCTTGTCCACCATGTATGGGTGATATCAAAGATGGGGCAACAAGAAAAAGGCCAGAACAATAAATATTGGGTCCCAGCCAGGATTCGAACTGACGACCTGACTAAAAAGAACTGCAATGACATGTTCACTCCGCTGGATATCGACAATGGCATCGCCATTCACCCACCCACCCACTCGCTCACCCACACACACACACACACACACACACACACACACACACACACACACACAGAGTCATGTATATGAGGCTGTGAATGAAACTAAGCAAGGCGATGACACAAATCCGCTGCGTTTTTTTCTGTTCACATTTTCATTTCACTCACCTTCTCCAGCTGTGGGACGTTGTGTGTGGAGAGAATGCCGCGGTCGAAGAGAGAGATAAGTGTGGCCTCGAATGATGGAAGGGAAGTGCTGTAGTGTACACCTTGCGGGTCCAACAACAGGTCAACGAGGAACAGGGCATTCTTTCGGGGTCTGAAAAAACACACCGGCAAATTTATATCATTGTTTTACATTTTTTTGTGCAATATTCATATTATTTATAAGAACAGTATTCTACTACTATAATCAGCAACCCCCCCCCCCACCACCACCACCCCCCCCCCTCCAACAAAAAAAAACAACAAAAAAACTTACAAGACTGAACTAATATTACATGAAGGATGCCATGTTAACTGCAGCAATAAGCTGCATGTCAAAATCCTACAGCTGAAAATTTGGGAAACTTCAAATTGCTGTTTCCTTCCACATTTCTTAAACTTCAAAACTGATTACTATCACTACATGAAAAGACTATCTGTCAGAAGCCGAGTATGATGTAACACTGGCACTGTCTAACTGTATTCTGTCACTGGTGACAAGTGGTCTGTGAACTCTGCTATTCTGTCGGTAAATTCTTGTGCATATATCTAAGATTAATTACTTGAAGGGGCTGAGAATGATGTCGCTTCCCCACGTGAAGTCGTCCGGCAGAGCCATAGTGGAGTGGCAAGCATCCACCACCATCTGTGTGAAGCTGACCAGCGAGTCTTGCACCAGGAATCGCAGGGAGTCCTGAAGTGAAAAAAGCAATAAATGCAAGCTCAGAATTCAGAATTGTTTATTGATAGGCCTTAGGCCCATTCAGAGTTGAGAGTGACATCCAGACATTCTTATTCACATCAATACTTGTACAGGAAATTAGCAAAGTGCAAAATAAAGTATATCAACTCAGCTGAGCAAGGTCATAAAGCTCGTAATGATGATTAAAATTAACCATGTGTGCCTCTAGCAGACAACAATACTGAAGAAATCTGTTTGCTGAGATCAGTGCCCCCCTGAAAGCGTTCTGCGTCTCCAACTGACAAATCCACTCAACAAGCCGTGAGGCCCAAGCTCCGCCCCTGTACTCTGCCATGTTTTGGCAAAACACAGTATGTCCACGACGTCATTTTAAAGGTGTGATTTCAAAATAGGAGACTGATGTAATGGTCACTTTCCTCAAATGAAGTCAGTTGACTTACTGCTTTCTTTCCATGTTTCAGTCATATCAAACTACATGTGCTTCCCTCATTGTGATGTTTGACAAAATGTTTGCGATTGGCTGAATTCTGGGGGCTCAACATTTTTGATTGACAGGAGTGGAGTCGCCAATTACACCAAAGGCCTGTGTGAGCAGATTTTGTGCTGTAAGGTCACATATCAAGGTTGGCATAGAATTTTGATGTTGGAGTTCAAAAGTTGCACTTTGGATCCAGCTCACAAGGGATGCGGACAAAAACTACACAGTCAACAGAACACATACAACTAATGTTTGTAGTTACCTGCATGATGAACTTGACAGTCTCCATGAATTTCTTGAGTTTGGAGATCTGGTAGACCTCCCAGTTGGTCTCGTGGATGTTGAACCATCCTTTGCCCACGTCACGCAGACAGGTGCGGATGCTGGCGCGAAGTGTTGTGATCCAGCTGTCTTTCAAGAACAGTGCTGCCTGTATGTGAGATGGCATTAAAAACACTCGGATCAAACTCATTGTCAAATAACAAAACAAAGTTCCAGGATCAACCAATGAATTAAGAGAAATATATCAACGAGACTTTGGTTTGTTGTCGGAAAGGTTTGTTAACGTGTGTTTTTGTTGGTTGTCTTACTGGTAACACTCCTCCTAACCCTACAGCTTTTAATGTCTCTATGTGTGTAATAAGTCCTGATGGAGAAAACTGCAGCTTACAAAGCTTTTTTGTTGCTTTTTTATGATTTTTTTTTGCTAAAACCTCATAAATCAGCCTTTCTATAGGGGATGGCTGAGGAAAAATCGGCCTGTCTTGAATGAGTTAATGTGCAGAAAGTGTGACTCATCTCAAACATTTCAGAAAAAATTTGCTGCTTACAAAGCCCTTTTGTTATTTTTAACATTTTTCCTGAACCTCAAAAAATCGGCCCGTCTACAGGGAATGGCTGAGGAAAATTGTCCCGTCTTGAAAGAATTAATGTGTGGAAAGTGTAAATCACTCAAACATTTCAGAGCTCTTTTGGACAAAGCCATCAGAATTCAAAATGACCCTTCCCATGTTTTAAACACTCTCTTTGAGGTCCTTCCCTCAGGCAGACGATTACGCGTCCCAAAGTGCCGCACGAAAAGGTCTCAGCAGAGTTTTATTCCGTCCGTCATAAACATCTTAAATTCCATGAGGTAGAAAGATGTGTGTGTGTGTGTGTGTGTGTGTGTGTGTGTGTGTGTGTGTGTGTGTGTGTGTGTGTGTGTGTTTAGATTTTACCTACCTTAATACCAAGACTTTAACTCATAGAAATTTGTTTTTTTAATTCATAGAAATCTCTAATTTAATTGTAGTTTGTTTTTGTTTTTGTTTTTTATGATGTGTATCATTGTCTTTGTCCACCACACCCAAATTTCCCTCTGGGATAATAAAGATGTATTGTATTGTATTGTATTGTATTGTATTGTATTGTATTGTATTGTTATTTAAAAAAAAAAATCCTGAATCTCACAAATCAGCCCGTCTACATGGAATGGCTGAGAAAAAATTGTTTAGAATGAGTTAATGTGCGGAAAGTGTGGATCATCTCAAACATCTCACCTGTGAGGTGGTCTGTGACTGTGTCTGCTCAAACTCCTCAAGGCGCATGGGCTTGGCTGTGGGTATGTGGTACAGGGACATCTTGTGGCTGACGTGATTACACTCGGTGCGCACTTTGGTGATGGCCTGGATGCTTTCTTGAAGCGTCAGCAGTGAGTTGAAAGCAAACCCATCGTACTGCTCATCAAACGGGTACTCCGGTACGTCCATGCAGCAACCTGAAAAGATATCACACCTCCATACAGCTAATGCAAACGGGTACTCCGGTACGTCCATGCAGCAACCTGAAAAGATATCACACCTCCATACAGCTAATGCAAACGGGTACTCCGGTACGTCCATGCAGCAACCTGAAAAGATATCACACCACCATGCAGCTTACAAACACTTAAAGGGGCTAATGCCACCATTTTTATGATCACAGATCGTTCTGAGCTGTTTTCATGGTATCTACCATCACACCACTTGGACACCTGGACAGTGACAGCGTCTGTAATGCTGGCACGGAGCCAACAGAATGATGCAGCGACCACATTGAGCGCTCCAGTAGTGTAACAACAGTCATAGAATTTTAATGTTTGACCGCTCACACCAAGTGTAAACAACACTGTATTGCATTAAGAGCTGTACTAATCATCAGGATAGAGTATTCTGAGCGTACAGGCGCACTCATGAGTAAAAGAAAAGCTGGCTTAGGAAAACGGAATTGTCCCGTTTTTGTTGTTGTTTTTTTTTGCTGCCCCAACTCTTTGCCAGCTCCAGTGGTGTTCCTCCCAGGTCATGGGTGGAACCCACGGAGGACTCGGAAGCTGGGACAATTTTTATTATGCATGATGATGGAGATGAGGATGATAGTAAGATGATGCTATGGAGGTCCATGTGGTTTGGGACTGCGGGACAGGGCCGCATTCCACGCTTCCTGTCATAAATATCCCGGCATTAACCAGGCCCGGGAACTACGGCACCTGCGGTGCCAGCCGTGTAATCATCCACATCACAAGACATGTCATACCAAGGGAAGCACCCCCAAAGTCGCACCCGTGAAGTGGGTGAAGCTCGGCTGTGTGGCAACAGCCTCCCCATTGGGCCCATAGCACACCCGCTCTGGGTAGGAGCCGACCTAGGTAGGAAAAATCCCGCTTGCCTCGGCTGGGATTCGAACCCGGGTCTCCCGGTCCATGGTCCCGTTTTCCTTGACAGTATGCACCTACCTCTCTCTGGCGTTGGTTTCTCAGGTGTATCTGGAATGCTGACGAAAGCAAATGTCTTGGGATCATCCTGAACTGTCTTGTCAAAGATGATGCGGTTCATGGACCGGCAGAAGTCAATGTTCACCTCCCGTTCCAAAACTTGCAGGTAGTCATCAAGATTGCTGTTTGAAAATACAAGGTTCAAGGTAAGTTAACTGAAAACCCAAACTATGTACACAGAATATGGGAATGCTAACCAATAAGAAGCACACTACGGCAGTGAAAAGACCAGAAAAGATCAAAGACAAATATTGCAAAATGCCATATCAATTACTGCAACAGAAATGGAACGGCATACAGTACTTTACCATGCACGGTGGAACGTAAGTTTTAACAGACTGTCGCTGGTTGCACAACGAAAATGAGCAACATTAGTTCTTTCCTGCAGTGTTCTCCTTCCCAGTCCTGCTACACACTGAATTGCTGTACAATATCTGATTATGCTGCAGATTTAGCTTACAGCAAACCACCATTTTCCTTGAATATGCACATCTCCAACACCAAACGGTCACCATCCCTCAATCCAACCCTCATTTTCACCACACAACCTTTCCAAACACCTTGGCCATCTCAATTTGTAAGAAAACAACCGATCAAAATTGATTAGTATTACTATGTGAGAAGACTATCTGTTGGGGAGCTGAGTATGATGTTAACAGTGGCACAAACAGAATGTATTATGTCACTAGTGACGAATGACCTGTGAACTCTTCTGTCAGTGAATTCATGTGCTTATTGTTCATTACTTGAAGGGGCAGAGAAGAGTCTCGAGTCCCCACGTGAAGTCCTCGGAAAGAGCCACAGTAGAGTGGCAACCATCCGCCACCCTCTGTGTGACGCTGACCAGCTTGTCTTGCACCTAGAATCGAACCCCTTACCCTCTTTCACACCACACAACCTCACCGCATCACAATTTGTCCAAAACCAACGTGAAACTTACTTGCGCTGCAGATCAATGCCCGGTGTTGTGCGTGCCCACTCCAGCATGCGCCGGAGTGAGGCTTGGTCCAGCTCCCCGACTCCATCCATCGGCATGCAGTCCACATACATGTTGTAGCGCAGCTCCGCCTCGCACACCTTGCGGCACTGGTACGCCTCATGCACACGCTGTGCGAACACGCGTGGGTCTTCCGCCTTGAACATGAGTCTGATGCGGGGGATCCAGAACTGGTTGGGGAGCAGGACACGCTTCCCTGCAAGCATTAGAATGTTAAGCTGTCACTGTTTAAACTTAATTTTAAACAGGGGAGATCCCTGAACTATTATCAAGTTTTGCCCAGCAAGGTGCTGGCATACAAGCAGTATTAGAATGCTCAGCTGTAACTTGTTAAACTCAATCTTAACCCAGGTCCTGCTGAATTAATCTGTCTTATGCTAAAAAAAAAAAAAAAAAAAAAGCCAGGATATTCCGGGCTCAGCATTATCAGGGTTAACCTCAGTGGTCTAGTGGTTAAGAGACTTGTCACCAATGCGAGAGGTCAGGGGTTCGAGTCCCACTCGAAGCAAAGAATTTTTCCTTCTCATACATGGCACCGTTCTTTCGGGCCGATCGTCAGAGGTTCTCTCCGGGTACTCCGGGTTCCTCCCCCTCTGCTTTGGAAATGTTCAGCCCACCAAAATTGAAAAAGAAATGCAATTCTAAATTCTGAAATTTAATTAGCTGAGCTGACCCTTCGCACCATGTGATTGTAATGCGTTTATGTCCAGTGTGTGTGAGAATGCGTGTGATTCACGTGAGCGTGCGTGTTGGGTTCAGTTCGCGGCGCTTTGAGCCAATCATGAAACTGGGTAAAGCGCCTATACAATACTCATTATTATTATTATTATTATGGCTTTTTCAGTGTAAGGCAAATAAATTCAGCTACACCAGGGTTAACTGTGATGATCCGCAAAAAAAACTGGGCCATCAAGATTCAAGATGCTGGCATTTCTCCACTCATTTGTTTTATGCTGTGGCGGCATCAACGTACTGCGATAAGCCACGCTCTTCAATGTTTATCACTATCTAGCTCTGTCCAAAGATGCCAGACAAGTGCTCTCCAGTTAAAAGCAAATGACATCATTTCAATGTCAGGGTGGAATGATAACCATCATGTTTTGTCTGTGTTCTTTACTGAAAAATAAGCAACTGCTCACACCAAAGCAAGAGACGCTGCTGGAGACTGCGTATCCCCCTTTCCCCTACACCCTTCACATCAACATCCAAAACCTGTCTCTCAGCAACCATTATCTGCACTTCTGTGAGAGGAGCACAGACATTCATTTCTATTTGATTTTGTCAAAAAGTCTGACCATTGCCAGCACACACTGACTCACCATCAACAAAAACGCCACCATTAACGACGGGCTGTCCGTTTTCATCAACAACACGGGAGGCAGCATTGACCTTCTGCACGAGGTAGTCCTTGAACTTGGGGTCAAAGTCAAGGACGCCAACCTCAAACCAGTCGTATGTGATGGACGGGTCTGCGGGATCCTCTGAAACAGGCAAGAGGAAAACGTACACAGTCACACAATTCATCTCCACTGTGAAAGAGAAAAAACAAAAAACAAAAAAATCCGAGTAATCAACCCATTTACCAAACACAGACACACAGACACAGACACAGCCAAATGTTTTGGGATATTTAAGCTCAACAAAAACATGTAACAGGTGTACAATGTAGCAAGAAATCCAATATTGCAC
>JACVVK020000377.1:187500-315000 GCA_018292915.2 Batillaria attramentaria
ACACACCTAAGGCCTTCATCAAAATACGTGTGTGTGTGTGTGTGTGTGTGTGTGGTCCTAGAACTCTTCTGATGTAATAGACATTTTTGTAGATGTAGCAACGGCAAGTTTGAAAACTGGTCATTTGATCAACAACTTTTTACCGTTGGAAAATAAAGTTCATTTCATTTCATTTTAAAAAATAATAAAAGACAGTAATAACTATGCTGTCAGTGGCTGAATGGGAATGGGTCTACTTATACATAGTACGCATTATTATAATTTGAACTTAAGCAGTGTACTTCTGAGGAAAAAAGTTCATAACCATTGAAAAACTGAGTTTTATACTTAGGGGGTTACCTAAATAAAAATATACTTCCCTTACCCCCCCCCCCCACCCCCCAGGGTCTTTTTCTTTTCTTTTCTTCCTGGCCAGATTACCAGATTACACTATTAAAATTACTTTGTCACTGAACCTGAAGGAAAAAACTCTCCTGACTTATGCACCACTAACCTCATTTGTTTCCCAGTAAAACTTTATTAATTTGTATTTGAACCTACACTAGTTACAGCTTTAGTAAACGTTTTGCAAGCAAGAGACTTGCGTAAGCATCTGCTGCAGCGTACTGTTTCTGCTCCTCAGACAGAGGATACTCATCCCATTGGCCACATCGCACTGAAGAATTCTTGTCCAAACGTTTACGCAGAACATTCCTGCATAAACCTTCCAGAGTCCACCTCTCGGAAGACTTGAGCTTTTTATTTGCTATGGCACTAAGATCTTTCACAGACTTCTGGATTACGTCTTTCACCCGAAAGTCAAAGTCCCTCTCCAGTTTCCAGAAGTCTGCTTCTATGTTAATGCCATACTTTATCACATTTTGGTGTGAGATCAATGTTTTCAGTGCAAGGGGGAAATCTCCCATAGCTGCAATATGAAAGAGGTAGCATTTGTCTTCAACAGTACAAATCTGAACCAACGCAACTTTGCAGGTACTGCCTGCAGCGAAGGTCACTGGCCACTCCAGGTCAAACCCAACGTGCAAATAGTCATCCACAGGTATAGTTGTCAAGATATCTTCACACAGAAGGGAGCAGTCGCCACTGTTGTAGGAGTAGATGAGAGATCCGCTGAACTGTAGGAATGGCATGGAAAGTGCTATTATTTCGCTGGAGCTGAGTGGCTGATCTCCAGTGACTTGGGATGTAGATGTTCCTGCCATGCATCTCCTTTTGGGGATTTTGTGGCTTGCACTGTAAGAAGAGGTTGAAGCTGTGGCATGGATACAACTGTCAGATCCCATTTCCTTGCCAGTGTCTCGCTTGGAGTTGGAATTCATTGGAACCTTTTTATCCTCCTCTCCTACAGCCAACATATCTTTGTCAGCAAGTTTATTTCTGTCATCATAGTCTTCCCCAACCCAGTCAGGTAACTTTACCTTTCTTCTCTTTGGGGCCATTTTGCTGAAGGCAGGCGCTGACAACGGTACACTTCTGAAGTCAGGCTGAATCCACAGTTTGATTCTTTCAAATCTGCAACAGAAATTGATGCATGGACAATAGTCTGCCTAGATCTTTGAACTGCATAGATAATAATATATGTGCATGTATCTGGATTATACATTTAGTTATGTCTTCATAGGGAGAAGTATTCGCAACCCCAAAACAGAAGGTCATGCAGCCCATGGTCAGACACTGACCTGTTGAAAAGTTACAAATTAACAAATTCCTTGTTGCACTTTTTTTGACTCGCGGAAAAAAATTGCGAGTGGTTGCCCTTGCTGGAACACTGTTTTGTACTTTCGTTACAGAAGAGTTCCGTAAGGCAGTCGTTCCCCTTGGCTCATGGTTCCATCAGCGGCTGGATTTATCGCCGATAAGAGGTTTGACGCAGATGTGGCCCACACAGCAGACACCATACTACAGCTAGTGGCTGGTGAGAACATCTACACGAAAATATCATCACATTTTCATCCGTGGAAAACTATTCATAACGTTCATGAGAAAAAAGAAACATGTGGGATCGTTTTCTTGTGCATTATGATGATGTAATGGTGTGGATTGCAATCTCTTTTCCTTGTGGAATACCTCCGGGAAACGCATGTTGATTACGGCGGCTACCCTCTCATGTAAGTAAACTTTGATTGAGTAGACACGAATGCCCGCCGTTGTCAATCGATTTCAGTGTTTAACGAGGCGTTCCAAGTTCTTGATCGAGTGCACATATAAAGCATGGCGTTTTTGTGGAAGAATGTCTTGGTGCATAAACATTACATGTTACAATTACTGCATACAGTTGAAATTTTTTTTGGGTTTTTTTTTTTTTCGTTTTTTTTCCGCAAATCATACATGTATTTCTAATAAGGGACCTCATTTAGTTTGAAACTGAAGATGTACTACATTGACACGTTTTTGCATGGTAGTAAATATTGAAGTTTGTTTCTTCAACTCAGAGATACATTGGTGGATAGTAATAACAAATGATAAATGTGTACGGTGTTGAAATTAATGATTAAACCAAACTTGTTCTGTTATTAATATTTGGGGGGGGGGGGGGGCAAGTCATCCTGTGTGACCATCACCGTGGCCAGACTCACATAGAAAGCACTTGTCTGGCTTGGATCTCGACACCTGCACAATACTGTTGAAACGGTTGCCCCAGAATTTTTGGACTTGTCCCTGCTAAGGCATTCCCAGTGCAGTGTCAGCTGTTTTGAAAACTGTCATGCATGTTTGTCTGCCGCTATTATTAGATCTGTAAATTTATTTCCCAAATTTAACTGGGGGGGGGGGGGGGGCAATACTCATCTCTTGTCAGATTCATCATTTTTAACATTAAAAAGACATATTAAATGCATACAGTAGTATGCATAAATGTAGAAATCTTACATTTGCACCAGAAAGTATAAACCTGATGGTCATTGTAATGTTAGTAGCATAATACAAGAGCAAATGTAATGACTCGAGACAAAAGTAAACAAAAATTATTCATTTTTAGGCTATCCTGACCAGCACTAATTTAGTAATTAGCACCTCCTAACCCTGGTCATTTTTTGTTGTTTGGTAAATGAAAACAAACCTGTATGTGATAAGATGGAAATCGGCATACCTCTGTATTATATATATACACCGTACAATATTGTATTTAATTAACTTTGAGCAGTGCATATATATACATGTTAGAAGTAAATTCAAATATCTCTGTTGTCCCAGTTTGGGCAGTTTGTTTTCAGTGGCAAAAAAGAAAAGAAAAGTGGACACATACATGTATACACACCTCTCGTTCCACACACAAGCACACACACACACACACACACACACACACACACACACACACACACACACACACACACACACACACACGTATACTCCCCATGCACAGGCACATGCACACATGCACACACACACTGTTTCATCTGTCATACAGTAGTCGGATGGCCAACTGGGCAAAAACTGAGTCAAAATGTTTGTAACAATGTAAACACAGGGAGACGTTTTTCAGTTTAGTATGCAAAGTTACCATAGGAACACCATTTTATCAACATTTTCACTTGCCTACCCAACCCTGCTTGCTCTTATTTTTAAAGTCTGGACACCCTAAATAAACAATTTTCTTTTTATTTGGCATAGCGATAGTAGTTTAAACGTTAATCATATGGTACGTTCGGGGGGGGGGGGGGGGGAGGGGGGGGGGCAAGAAAGCCAAGCAGGGGGAGTATTTTACTTTCAGTGTTTGGGTTGTGAGTTTGAATTCCAGGTGGGAGCCAAAAGTTTCTGCTGGCTGTTGCTCGATGCCCGTATCGCCTCACTTCTGTGTAAAGGGATGTTAAAAGTGACAACCACCCAGCCAACCATAGTGGTTCCCACTCCAGCATCCAAGCAACTGTAAAAGGCAGTTTAACGTTAATAAAATTAGAAAAAAATCATTTATCACATTTGCACAGGAAATTTATACACATTGATTGATTGATTGATTGATTGATTGACAGATCTGCCAAGCTGGGGTGTGGCAAGTCAAAGACGGATTCTCCCGTCCACTCTGGCTCCACTGGTAACCTGAACAACAGCGCCATGGAGGGCAAAGGTGGTAATTCGATGATGTTTCCAATGCCTGCCTCCCCGCAGAGGCTGTCGTTGGGTGGAGCAGTGCCACGTAAAAAAGTAGTTTTGAAACCAGGCAGGTCGCTCATGGATTGGATAAAACTTGGGCGAAGTGGGAAAGACTTAACTGGTGTCGGGGGACAGGTACTGAATGTTACCCAGGAGGAGTTGGCTCGTCACAATACTGTCAAGGATGCATGGATTGCCATTCGAGGTAGGTGTTTACTTTAATTTGGGGTTGTTTTTTTTTCACTCTCTCTATCTCGTTCTCTGTTTTTCAATGCAAAATATTTTTCACATACCCCCTTCCACGCACACATACCCCATGGGACGGTCAGTCACTCAGTGGTCTAGTGGTTAAGAGACTTGTCACCAATGCAAGAGGTCAGGGGTTTGAGTCCCACTCAGGGCAAAGAATTTGTCCTTGTATGTATTGGCACCGTTCATTCCGGCCAATCGTCGGGGGTTCTCTCTGGGTACTCCGGCTTCCTCCCCCTTTGCTTTGGAAATGTTCAGCCCGCCAAATTTGAAAAATAAATTTATGCAAAATTCTAAATTCCAAAATTTAAATAGCTGAGCTGACCCTTCTCACCACATGATTGTAATGTGTTTATGTCCAGTGTGTGAGAGAATGCGTGTGATTCACATGCGCGTGGGTGTTGGGTTCAGTTCGAAGCGCTTTGAGCCGATTCATGAAATTGGGTAAAGCGCCTATACAATACTCATTATTATTATCATTATTATTAAAACAGGGACATTGCTGGCTCTGTGAAGGTGGTATTGGCAACAGGGGGGATGGGGCATTCTAGTTTCACATTCTTGTTGAGCCGAAGCCGTTTTGTGCAAACAAGTAATACAGCAGGTGGTGTACCGGGCAAAGTGATGACAGGCAGGGGTGGCATTTCAGATTTTTTGCAGCACTCAGTAATTTCTAACACCCTAGCTATCACCTATCCACCAGTAGAATTGACCTACTGACCCTAACTCAGTAACTGTTTTGCCGTGAAACCGGTAATGGTCACAGTTTTGTTGGTTTTGAGGGGGGGGGGGGGGGGGAGCAGAAAGCTGACACAGCAAAGAACACATTATATTTATTTTATTTTTATTAAATATTATTTTATGTTGCGCAGGGAAGGTGTATAATATCACACCATACATGGAGTTCCATCCTGGGGGTCAGGAAGAGCTGATGCGAGGGGCTGGAATCGACGGAACACAACTCTTTGACGAAGTATGGTTTCCATCCATCGTTCTGTTGCATGCTTAGGAATTTCGCTAGAAATGGTAGAATATGTAAAGGCTTATGTGTTCCTTATATAACTTGTGATTTTCAGGCGGTTTTCTGAGTCCATTCGTTTATGTGCTGTATACATCCTTATATCAGTTCTGCTTTTTTTCTTGTGCTGACAAAATGTGTGATCTGTGCTCATGTGCTTATCATGAATAGTACATGAAAGGCTTGCTTTGCTGACCACACACAGGTCTATGCTTTTCAGTGTCCCTGTCTTCCCCTCTGTACTTTCCTAAAACCTTTTACTATGGCATCAAAATACATACTAACATAAATTTATAGTGAAAAAAAGCGACCAGCACAATGAAACGCACACGCAATGTGTGTATACAATCTGTGGGCAATCCTTTTGAAGCTTGTTCGCCTTAATTAAAAGAAAACACAAACTGCTTGTGCACACAGAGTTTGCTGATTGAGCTTTAACTCTTTGACGACGGAGCGCAATTTCTGACACACGATTTCCTATAGGAAATCGTGTCAGAAATTGCGCTCCGTCGTCAAAGAGTTAACTGGGGTAGCTTATAGCCCGTAGCACTGCTGGCGTCAGCAAGGGGTGTGTAAGCCCGAACGGTTGCTCAATATACCGCAAACAGATCAATATGTGTTTGAACTCTGCTCACTCCAGCATCTTCACCCCGCCTTTCCATGTCCCCAGTTTCTGCGCTGCCAGGCACACCCTGGGCAGAAGTTTCTGGGGCTTTCTCTCTCTCTGAACTGTTAACCTCTATCGCTTGGCTTCCTGCTTGATCTGCAGCTTGGAAAGACATTAAAGAGGGAGTAATTTCCCAGAATGTATGGATCGAGCACCGCCTGCCGTTGATGGCTCATCCATTACATTTCCCAGGTTACTTCAGAGTGGAGGCTTTTTTTTCAGATACCGGCCATTTTCATTGTGTAGAACACCGCATAGCACGGCAGTGTGCCTGGTAATGCATGGGCGTGCATTATTTAATAATCGATCCTGAAGTCTAGATATGACGCAGGAAATGTTTTGGATGCATACCCCACGTTGGCTGTATTTTTTAAAGATTTATCTATAGGGGATCATTAGGCTAGGCTGTTTAGAAAAGCAGTCACATCTTTGGTAATGGTATAGTGTAATGGTAAAACCTGAGGAATACATACATGTGTGAATCTTACCAGTGCAGTTACCAGTTTCCATCAGCTGCATGGTCTGAGTGTCTGATAGTAGCAAAGCTCTTTGCTGTTGGTGGTGGTGGTTTGTTTTTGCACCTTCCACTGGATATCAGGGAATTGGATTTCACCTACTTACTCCATTCAGAATGCATAAAATCTTCCACCTATTGGTGGATTTCCATCTTTTGCTAAAAATATTCCTCCCACCAAAAAGTGTTTTACATGTACCTCCTAAAGCACTGAAACTCGTGCCAAAAAAAAAAGCACCAAATTGCACAGATTTTAGTCTAATCCTAAAAAAGTTCCCTCCCAGAAAAGTGTTTCTTCTTCTGAAGTACTTAAAATCATGCCAGAATGCATAAGAACTGCACATATTTTAGTCTTTCTTTATCTTTTTTATTTTTTTTATTTTTAAATTCAGGGGAGTATCCCTCCATACACCACTAGTGTAACATGCCTGCTTTGCAGAAACGCGCTTATGGCTCCTGTGAATGCTACACATTTTTCATCCATTTGGATCATGGACCAGCCCTGCATAATACATTACCGGTCCCTCAGGTTCCCTTTTTTGGGGGCAGACATTGTGATCCTGTTCCGCCCAGCCTGTCGGTTTACCCTGGGGAATGTGATTTGTTGAATACTCTGAGAATAGAAGAGGCTGCCCTTTCCAATCCTGCCCTTCTCGCATGTTCGAACCAAGCAAAGCAACCCGCTAAAGATGAAACCACTTGTCTTCATGTACTCTAGTGTATTGTACATGACAAAAGCTTCTCATCATTGTGTGAAACTGGTAGTTGTGGCGGTTTGATTGCATGCGAGCTAAGTACATCCCTAGGCTGCTTCAGCAGCTTGCAAACTGTAGTAATGGCAGTCGTGTCTGCGTGACGACGCTGAAGGAGACAGAGAGTGTTGCTGTCTGGCTCCTGCCTTAAGTGGGACCACTTAACGCATGTCACGGGATTGATCAATACCGATTCATACCTCCTGACAGAGATTCATGTAATCAGTGCTCGCCCAGTTCGCTCAGGGACGAAACTAGTGGGATTTGTTTTAGCCGCTCAGGTGATTGATTAGATGGTCATTGCATGAGTACAACCAAGCTTTCGTTCAGAGGAACTCCAAAAGCAAAAATCAAGTTCCGATGAAAGCTCCACTGGTGTTTGGTAAAAGGGCCCAAGCACCTTGGATTTCATAAACGCTTAGTCCGGTATACCAAATGACGGCAGAGCTGTTGACAGTGCCTCTTCTTGTCTGTGCTTTGTACTTCATTACATGTATAAATTTGTGAAACTTGTTCACTTTGAGAACATGAACAGGGACCATGACTATAGGGACGCACACTGTGCGCACGCACACACACACACACACACACACACACACACACACACACACACACACACACACACACACACACACACACATCTTAAAATGTCTTTGAAACTGCTCCAGTCTTCATTGGCTTCCGAATTACACTATCTCACTGGAAAGGTTGGCAGCTGCACAAGGTTGTGTTGATTTGCACTGTATATTCTTGCTGTCTCATTTTGCCATTGTACGTCCGTTGTTTGTGTGTAGATCCACTGTCACTGGTAAGTCACATCCATTTTTTGTTTCTTTCTATAGATACACAAATGGGTCAATGCTGAGTCCATGCTTGAGAAATGTTTTGTTGGGCATCTGTCCGAATCTCCTCCATCCAGGCCAGCCAAGAAGAAAGGTGAGGTTCCTTTTTCTGTTGCAAAAGAGAATTTATTTTTTTATTTTTTTTTTAGGGGGGGGGGGGGGGGGGGGGGGCTGTTACCAGGAGTGCAACTCTACCCCCCCCCCCCCCCTTTTTGTATGTTGTTTCCATGGTAATGGAAACAACATCATAGGACGGGCAAATTTTTTTTCCCCCGTGCCTGCACAATGTGCACTGGTTTCCAGTCCATGGTCCCACCTGTTTGGAATGGGATTTTTAAGGTGCACACTTGATTTTTATGCATGCTTGAAGGCAAGACAGGCATGCAAACAAGAAGGGGGAAGCACGTCACCATGGTGCACTGCTACCCAACCTGCTTAAATATTTTTTTTATTTTGCTAGTGAAGGTTGTAGCAAAATTTGAAGCCTTGACTAGAGCGTTGTGGTGCATAAGAAGTATTTTATATATATATATAATTTTTTTTTTTTAATTTAAAGAAAGTGGGTTCATAAAAAACTTTACAGATTTTTTTTGGGGGGGGGGGGGGTGTCTGTTTTTTGTTGTTTTTTT
This sequence comes from Batillaria attramentaria, assembly GCA_018292915.2. Classification (NCBI taxonomy): domain Eukaryota; kingdom Metazoa; phylum Mollusca; class Gastropoda; family Batillariidae; genus Batillaria; species Batillaria attramentaria. The sequence continues at coordinate 196,261 of JACVVK020000377.1, forward strand.
TTCCTTCTTTCATCGGTTTCCCATTTGCTCTTTGTTTCTTTATTTGTATGATTATGATTTCTCTGTAGGGGTTGGACCAGAGTGGAATTGCCTGCTGTGTACTTGTATATGTCCAAGTATCATAAACCGTCATTTTTGTATGATTAATTTTGCTATAGATTACCCTGTTGGTTCTTATCAGTTGAAACCAAAGTGAGTACATTTTCTGGATTGGCAAAATCAGCGAACAAGTAGTTTTGGATTATTGGGTGACAACCGACTTGTAATGCCAAACGTAAAGCATAGCGTGTCTCCATACAACCCCTTCACCCAACTCCCCCCCCCCCCCCCCCCCCCCCCATGTTGGTTTCGAGGAGAACTTGACGTAGCCCCACCACCCCGCTCCTTTTCCCTGTCGTTAGGTTTTCTGGATTGGGTTAAACTTCAAAGTGATTTTCCGGATTGGGAAGCCATTGATGTTTCCCGCTTGCACCCCTGCATTAATATCAAAATATCAGTATCAAACGTCTGTGTGATACTCACAGGTTTCTTGTGAGCCTAGAACCAACAAGTACTTATTTGGTTCTTGCGTGAGCCAGAAAGGTCTTTTGGTCATTTTGTGTTTGGTCATTGGTGTTATTTTGCAGCCAGGTTAATTGTGAAGTTCTGTGACAGTCAAACCTGTGCTACTTGGGCAGGCATGATAAAATCATTTTCTGATAATTGTATATACTGGGTAACCTGTAAACGTGGTCAAGTTCGTATTTTTATCTGTGGTGTTTTGTTTTTTATGGGTTTTTTGTTTGGTTTTTTTTTTTTTTTTTTTTGGGGGGGGGGGGGTGGGGGGGTGTATTTTTTTTATCATTTTGAAAACCTATAGGTACTGATGAAAATAAATTGTAAGCGTCGTTTCAAATGTTCGGTTTCTCAGATATTGTTTCTCTCATTCAGGATCACCATATTTGTTACCTTCTGCTCCCGGTCAGTACATGCATTTGCATTTTTCTTAATTCAAGCATCAAGTGTCTGCTGGCTTATTGCATGACATGGTTTATTTCTTCATGATTATCTTCTTCATCATTTGGAAATGTTCAGCCCACAGAATTTCAGAATACATGTAAATGCCATTCTAAAATAACTAAAACTACATAGCTGAGCACCACTAGCACCAGGTGACTGTAATGTGTTTATGTCTGGTGTGTGAGGAAACGTGTGTGATTCGCGTGTATTTGTGTCGTGTGTTCAGCTCATGGCACTTTGAGCCAAGCAATAGACAACTCCACGCGGCAAGCACCAAGGCCAAAGCCCCGCCCCCTTTACTCTGCCTTGTATTGGCAAAACACAGTATGTCCATGGCGTCATTTTAGAGAAAAGGGGGCTATTTCAAGACGAAAGAGATTGGCATAATGGTCTTTTTCCTCAAACGACATCAATGAAGTTCCTGCTTTATTTCCATGATTCAGTCGTATCAAGCTACACGTGCTTCCCTGTGTGTAGTGTTTGGCAAGAAAGTTTGCCAGACCATGCCACATGTTGTGCTTCTTATGCCGCAACACATGATAGGCTGCTCGTCCCGTTTGATTGACAGGAGTGGAGTCATCTATTTGAATAAAGTGCCTATATTGATGTGATTAGTAGTAGTAGTAGTTTTTAGAGAAAGTGATTCCAAAGGGAGTAGCAGAGAAAGGTAGATCTAGGGTAGGTGCAGACCACCCGTCACAGACAAGGGATTTGGTCAAGTGGCTAAGGTGTCTGGAGATCCTGAGGTACCACTGCGAGATTTGAATCTCTTGATGGGAAGCACCAGACTGAGTCAAATTCACGTGCAGGCTCGTTTACCGTGCCTGTCTTGCCTTTGTGTATGCACACATGCAAAAATATCAAGTGTGCATGTCAAAAACCCCATTCCAAGTGGGAGGGGCCACAGATTAGAAAAGCAGGTACACATATTGTATACAGTCTGTACATGGGTTTTGTCAATATGGACTGCCTGTAGCCAGGTTTGACGGAGTCACATCTGTTGCAATTTGTTTTAAATCTACATTTGTGTTCATTTTAATTGTTCTGTTTTGATGGTTTCTCAAATTCAGTTGTTTTATTGTGGGTTTTGTTGTTGTTGTTGTTGTTGTTGTTGTTTTAAAGTTGTTTCTCCATTTATGAGACACAACTTCATGGGATGTGGCAGATATTGCAGTGTGCAGCAGCGAGTGTGTGTGTGTGTGTGTAATATCAGATATTTTCTACTCAGTCTTGTTGAATGGCTTTGTACTTTGAGATAAAATGGGCAGTCATACTCTCCAGAGGTACTTTTCATGAAATTTCTCTTGCTGCATTTTTAGAAGAGTTATCGCCCATTTAAGGAAATCGGTCGTGACACTTTTTCCAACGAAAAACTTGTTCAAATGCGTTCGATTTCTAGAAGTTGGAAGTTAATCCAGTTATACTGAATGAGTTCCTAGCACAGCTTTGTAGCTGTGATAGATTTTGTGGATAAAAGTATTTCAGAGGTAGCGGTGGTTTGAAGTGAAAGTCAGATAGCTATAAAACGCTTCAAATTCCTCAGTATTCCTGAATTTTTGGCAGGTGAGAAAATTGCAGACACATGCGATGAGAACTACTGCAGAGTTATAGCTTTGATACTAAGAATGACAAGAGCTTTGTGCTAAACAATTTTTTTTTATGTTTCTGCAAGAAGTGCTGGTCCAAAGAGTTCCAATCTTGCGATTTCTTACGTACATGTAACATCTGAAATCTATGTTTCAACAGCCCTCTAGATCCTCCAGATTTTGTGTACACATTAATTCAGTCAGAAGTCGCAGCACCAACAAAGAAAGCGCAAGACATGAAAAAGCATCCTCTGTCAGACGACTTGTGTGGGGCTGGCATCAGATGTGTGGTTCACAGACAGAATGTGAAAATTTGGTCACTGCCTCTGACGGAATTGACATCATTGCTTTCTCTTTCTTTCTTATGTGGCAAGAAATGTCAGTAGATATCTAGACCCTAGATCTGCTATAGCATAGCGGATCAAGAGTCTTTGGTAGATCTTGCAGATGTGAAGAAAGAAAAACAACAGCAAAAATACAGATAAAATGGCAGATAAGCAGAGAAACAACTTTACGGGATGGGTCCATTCCTCCTCGGTTTTTATTTTCATCTCTTTTGACATGGGGTACAGACAAGTCTTAGTAACTTAATTGTACATATACCACCACTGCTCTGAAATCCTGCACCGCTTATTGCTGGTGTAGTACACTCCAAGTCATAAGAATACATGTACCTGGTTTGTGAGGATTTTCAGTTATGGGATTCTTTTGTGACCAGTTCATTTTACCTTTGTTTGAAAAGAAATCACAGTGGAAGTTTACAATTTTCCCGGAACTCTCACTCAGCATCCCCCCCCCCCACCCTTTTTTGAGGGTGGGGGGTGGGGGGGGGGGTCTGCACTTTCTCAAGATTTTATGAATATACACTGTATATATATATATATCCTCACCACCCACTGCAAGAAAATCAATACGCCTGGCAGGGACTGGTTGACCCCCTTGGAAAAAAAAGTTTATTTTCAGTTGTGAAACAGTGCCGGCTGCAAATGAGAGAGGGACATGCAATTCTCCTAGGAGATTTGAAAAGGTCACGATACCTGACTGTCTGTCCTGGTTTTTGTTTTTTTTTGTTTTCCTTTCTTTACTGAGCTTGGGGATTTGGGTTAAGTGAGTGCTCTTCTACAATCGAAAGAAGTCAGGCGAACCTCTTAAGTCAAATCAGGTGTTGAGGAACTTCTTTTATTTTCCACTGGGTTTATATTCGGACGCTGCTAGATGGGCGTTTTGCCAGGCTTTGGCAGCCTCTGTCTGAAGTTTTACTTAAACGTAAATGGCCTGTAAAGTTGTCTAGCCAGACCAGTATAAACTTGTGCGAGATTTAAAATACAGCAACTGTTTGCCTGTCTTGCACACAGATTCTGGCTTTCGATCTGTCTGAATAAAATGTTTATTGTCTGGCAATTGGGATCCGCCTGCAGAAGTGTGCCGTATGTTATGACCCAGTCGCTCAGCCTGAAACTGAGATCAGTCATTGGACTGACTTGCGCAAACTTTGCCAGCATGTCTGTCTGCAGTGCTCGGCCAAGATTGATCTTACTAATTGTTAGGGAGGCAGAGGCTTGAATTTTCCCCTTTTCTGCGCTACAGTGCCAGTTTCTACCACATTCTCTTGCTCTGCAAACTGGCACTGCAGAATTTGACTGCATGGTGAACTATCAGCCCCACCTCATGCTACTCACAGCAATCAGATCACTCCTTTGTTCTGCTTGAGTGGACTGCGTCAGAAAGCGTGAGACCTGCAGTAATCAGATCACTTCTTTGTTCTGCTTGAGTGGTATGCCTCAGAAAGTGTGATTCATGTACCCGCAGCAGTCAGATCGCTCCCGTTCTGCTCATCCCGTGTTCTGCTCAAACCAGGGAGTAGAAGTATAACTGGTTTGCCATATTATACCAGTGAAACACTTTTGATTGATCTAGTGGGCAAACTTCTCTAGTGATCTGCACTGGAATTGAGGTTTTTGGGTTGTTTTTTTTTAAATTTCTGGCGAGCCGTTTTGTTAAAAACCGGCCATACATTTGTTTTCATATTGTTATCATTATTTTTGTTTTACCATACAGACATTTTGCGAAATTTGAGTTGCTTCCCCCTGGGGAATCATGTTGCCATGACCCAACAGCACACAACCTGCGTTGTCCATATTTCATCAGTCTTGATGGCATTGCATGTTTGAATCATTATTGATCAAAAAACTCTGTAACATTTTTTTATTCTTGTTTTTGTTAGCAGCCAGCGTGCCAAGGGAAGAAGATGCCAGAAGTAAACTTCCATCTGCCAGCCCCAATGGTGAGTGGAAGAACTTGAATCGATATCAGCAGTGTGCATATCTTCTAGTATACTCACTCATCCACTTCAGAAAAAAGCACAAAAAACACAAAACACACACCACACTTTCTCAGTTGCCTCAGCTGTATCCTCAGTGTTTGGTTGTTTAAGGGTTTAACGCCCTTTCCCACCGCACACCGGTGACATTAAAGCCAGCACAAATATTTGGCCCCAGCTGGATTCAAACTCACAGCCTGAGCATTGAAAGTCCAGTGCGCCAACACCTCAGTTGTCCCAGCTTCCCCTGTTTTCAAGGAGAAGCAGTCATGCAAAAGCTTTTTGATTTCCCACGTGTGCCTCATCACAGCAGGTGCCAATTTAAGAAATCTCGGGTTTACTGATACAGTACATGATGTGGTCTAGCGGTTAAGAGACTTCGTCACCAGTGCGAGAAGCCAGAAGCCACTCGGGGCAGAGAATTTGTCCTTTGCATATATGTACATGTAACACCGTTCATTCGGGCTGATCATGGGGGGGGTTCTGTCTGGGTACTCCAGCTTCCTCCCCCTCTGCTTCGGAAATGTTCAGCTCACAAAATTTGAAAGAAAAAAAAAATGCAATTCTAAATTTGGATACTTAAATTGCTGAACTGACCCTTGGCAGCACGTGATTGTAATGAGTTCATGTCCAGTGTGTGGAAGAATGCGTGTGGTTCACATGAGTTTGATCCAGTTAAAGAAATTGGGCAAACCGCCTACGCAATACTCCGTTATTATTATCATTGTTATTATGTGCTAGCATACCCTGCAGTCATTAGAACCTGTCCTGGCCTACCAAGTCTTTCTGATATGTGTGGTGTTATCTCAAAGGTCATTCACCAGCGGTCTTGGAGGATTGGGGCGGCTAGTGTGTTCGCGGGTGGTTGCTCTGGTCATACTACTGGAGCTTGAAATGTCTGTTTGGAAAAAGAGAACGGACTAAAGAATTGGCCATCTCTCTCTCTCTCACACTCTCTCTGACACACACACACACACACGTGTGCGCGTGAAACATCTGACGCCCACTCACACACCCTAATCTGTGGCCCTTTTTTTCCCCCCCCCGCTGGGCGCCCACAATCAATAGCTTTCTTGTGTATGCCTGTAGACGAGCTATTACCATGCTGCCAGCCTTGGCACTCTCCTCCAAGTACCATTCCTGCAAGCGCAATTAACGCGTACAGAGGCGAGCCATGTTCATCCTCATGCTTACCTGGGTGGGTTTCAGCCGCGTAATCCCTCTCGGGTTCTAGAACTAATCAAGAGAAGAGGAGTACACAATGGTGTTGGGAATTCCGTTTTCGGGGTCCCCTCAGTAATGCCGCCTTCCGCGGTTGTTTGCCAGTGTTTTGAAGCGCGTCATTTCAAAGGACCTGAACACGGGTAGAGCAGAGTGGAGAAAGGGAGTAATGAGAGTAATGAAGGGTTATTTTCAGCTGCTGGAGATGCTTAAACAAGCGCGACACATCTTCATTCACCGGTCTGTAGGCAAGGTATCCGGTGAACTTGCACATACACACACACACATACATGTATATGTATGTATGTGAACACACACACAGACACACAGACATGTAGGCACACACACACACACACACACACAGAAACGCATGTGCATGCGCTCACGCAGAGAGATCAAAAGGAGCTGGATGTAGCGTCTCATCTATTACTGCATGGAAGTCGGATCAGTGTTGATCAAATGCAGGGATGGCAAAATTTGCTCATCAGAGATTGATGAAAAATGCATGAGGCAAGTTGAAGGCGGTCTGCCTGTCGAGCTTACAATTTTTAGTTTGTATTTTTTTTTTTTGTGTGTGCTTGCTTTTTTTTTTTTTTTTGCCTACATTTTCGTAACTATGACAGCATTCGTAACTGTGGGATGTCGATACAATATTGACATCTTGACCGGCCTGCGACTGATGCCTTGACTAGTTGTCCAAACCTGGTAAACCAGTGGTTACCCCCCGCCCCACCTTCAATTTTACCTTCATCATTATACATGTATCTCTCAACATAAGAGACATACTTACCATGTGCTTCTGTCAACAGGAAGGGGCTTTCCTGCTAGCCAGCTGACTTTCCTAGACAAACAGGAAAGTTCTAGGGAGGTTTTCGTTTGCAAACTAACTTCGTTAGAAACAAGGTCGTTGCACGCTCAAACCGTGGTGACGTCAAACAACTTTAATCACTGTGTGTGTATGGCAGATGGGGCCAGTTACCGTATTTGCACGTCAGCGCAGATTAGTCTGAAGCAGACGTACATGATTGCTGGAAACGTCATTGATCAATATGTCTTGTGTTTCAGCTTTGTAGACAAGTGACCGGGGTTGGTCTGAAATCCCTGTATGATGAGTCAAAGTAGCTTAGTTTTGCTTGTGTGTTCTTCCTTAGACGTCTTGGACCTCAGTGTGACAGTAATCACAGTGTCAGGCTCCCAGCAATAGACTCGGTGAATGTCTGTGACTTCGACCATATGGCCCATCAGAATTACAAAATATGTACAAGCGTGCTTGCGTCTAGACCCCAAGTCTCGCCAGATCTCAAAATGTGTAGCAGAGACAAAGAGGGCAGTAGTTCCGACATCTCTCCCGCAGAAGGTCCGTAATTTGGAATTCTGAAGGAGCTTATACTGTAAGATGTGAGTAACTGCACAGTACAAATGAAAGAAAACGACAGATGGCAGAATTTCTTCTGTTTCAACAGAGGCAAGGTTATAAAAACTAAAAAAAAAAGGGTAACTACATCCAAATGGAGCATGAATTCAATTCAATTCAGTTCAAAATTCAATTCAAAAACACTTTGTCTATTTTAAAATGTAACATTGCAGACAGAAAATTGTCTCCAGGCTCATGCAGTTTCCATTTATTTTAATATGATCTTAATATAAAATAAGCATAGTAACATCACAGTGTTACAAGTATTAAATTAATCAAATGAATACTGATAAAAATCACCATCACAGAAACTGAAAAGGAAAATGTTATTATGCTCATGCACCTCGCCTCCCACCCTCTCTCTCTTACACACACACACACACACACACACACTGGTGCATACCTGTACATGCTCACTTACTCACAGTCACATCCATTTTCATTCAGATGTGGAGTTCCGCGGAAGTGACATCCCCCCCCCCCCCAAATAGCTGGCTATAAGTAACTCAAACATTATATACACCAGATGTGTGTGACATACATAACCAGATGTATACTACATGTATGGCAGATATCTACCCCAGATAGACTAGTGCTAGCAGAAGTAACCGCACAATCTAGATGAAAGAAGAAAATCTGCATCAGATAGACTAGTGCTGGTGTTTCGTAAGACTAACTGTAGACTGCTAAGTCCTGTCCCGTTACCACTGTCCGGAAATACATGACCAAGCTTGGGCAAGTAACGGCAGATAAATCCGGCTGACAGAGGGAAGGAGCTTGGACAAGGCAGGAGGGAGGGAAGAGCGAAGCGTTAGCGGTTAGGGAAGATTCCCCACGGCCCAGATACTTTTCCTCCCGGGAGTGTTGATGAAAATCAATGGCGGGTATTTATCATGGCGGGCGAACTCATTGAAGTCTAGGTCAGTGTGCGTCTGGCGTGGCAAGACGGTACCAGGAGCCGCGCACACCAGGGGGCGTTGTGATCGGGCGGCGACAGATATTTGTCATGGCTCCTTATCAGAGCTCTAACAGGTCTCAGGGGGCAGCAAACATAGGCACCTGTCTAACGTAGCCCAGAGAGAGAGAGAGACGTTACTGTCATCTTGGTTCTGAAGCAGTCCCGGCTCTTGACTCTCCAAAGAATTAAGTTGTAAATGTTGTAGTGCCCTGTGTACACCTTTAGCAGTCCAGTTCATGCAAAATCATTGCTATGATGAAGAACTGTGTGCAGATTTTTTTCGCTCATTTACAGTGGGGCTGCTTAGTTTATATCTATTTTATGAGACGGGTCAGTTTCCTTGTCAGAAGTTTTCAATTCCATCACATAGTGTGCATGTGTTTGCTTATACATCTAAAATCAGATTCAGATTTAAGTGACTTGATCATGTCCAGCAATACACTCCAGTTGATAGATATGCGGCTTTTCACTGGCTGCAGCTTACTGACAAAAATGGCCCAGTGGTCTTTTGTTACTGATCAGCGATATGTTTCTTTTCCTGTGGCCGGGGAAAAAAATGGCAGACGGCTATTATAACAGATTATAAGCCTCATGTAAAGAAAGCTACCAACATCAAGATTTAAGAAAGAATTGAGTTGGTCGATACTGAATGAGACTAACCTACCTAACCTTAGGAATAAAAATTCTAGATTGGTATTGACATGGTACATGTGGTGATATCGCAAGTTCAGGCTAACCGGAACACTTTTTCCTGTCCTGTCTTTGAACCCTTCAAAACAAACTCGCAGTAGCACTTGCGGCAGGCGTGGCGGCTGTGTTGTGAGGGCTGTAGAGGGGATTTCCATAATATTTATCCTATTTTGGAAAGGATGCGGCTTCTGTGACCGCCATAGTGAAAGCATACAGGATATTTGCCTGTCAGATGCACATCCTTGGCCGCTTTTCCTTTCAAGCGGACTTGTGATTGATTTTGGGATCGTTGCGTTTAGAGTGCAGATGCCGGCCTTGCCGATTCTGGCCTTCTTGGCAGAAGAGTTCGCAGACAATTAAACAGCAGTGTGTTTTCTCTCCCCCCCCCCCCCCTCCCTTTTTCCTCTCTGTAGTCATGGTAATGATGGTGCGCGCGCGCGTGCGTGCGTGCGTGCGTGCGTGTGTGTGTGTGTGTGTGATATACATGAAGACCTATTCACTTGCAATCCTGATGATATAGATTACTGGTCAGTAGTGCTGGGATGTGGGTGCCAAATTACTGAGATTACATCCTCATGTCCGTAATCATTCACAGGAGAAATCTACTCTTTCATTCATATCGAAGCTAGTGGAGGGGCATTATTGTTTTCAGTGATGTCGTGTGTCAGTCCATTTGCCCAGCCAGAGACATTCTAATTTTTTCCTCTCTCTCTTTCTCCCTCTCTCTCTCTCTCCGTCTTTTTTTTTATTTGGGGGGGGGGGGGGACTTAACGGTTTCTGTGTGTAAATGTATATTTGTAAGTTTGTTTGTTTACTGAGCACTAGTGGGCAAAATCTGCTTAGGAAGTGCGTATTATCTGGCAGATGATATCCTCATGTTTCCCACTGTGGAGAAAAACCTCAACAGCTGCATTAAAATATGTGTTGCCCAGTGGGATTTCTCTTCCTTGGTCAGTGACTGGCAGTAGGGTCCAGTTATTCTTTGTAACCGTTAGCAACATACTGTGGTGTAGTTATTCTTTGTAACCGTTAGCAACATACTGTGGTGTAAATTTTTTTTTTCTCCTTCTCGTGCGCAGTTGATTTTACCGTTTCTGGTTACCGGGAATATTCAGTATGGCGTGAACACATGCTGCTGCTCACTGAACTCGACGAGTTGCTCTCTGTTCTCCCCATTACAAGCTAATCATCTGCTTAATTGGCCGATGGTTGATGTATGGCTGTTACTGGTATACAGAGCCATAGCTAACCTGGATTTCATAACTGTATTGATCACATCCGGAGAGGCAGGGAACAAACTAGTTGCATGGCTGATTGCAAGCACTCTCGCCCTCTCTCTCTCTCTCTCTCTCTCTCACACACACACACACACACACACACACACACACACACACACACACACACACACACACACACACTGTCTCTCTCTCTCTCTCTGTCTCTCTCTCTCGCACATACACACACACTCTCTCTCTCTCTCTTTTCAGCAAACAGGTCTGCCATAAAGTGATTGTAAAAACATGTCAGTGCACCTGCACGACAGATTTTTTGTGCAAATACCTGTAGATGTAACAGCGTGCTGTTACCATGGTGCTTCAGATTGCGCACGTTTCACTTCTCTTCTGAGCTGTTGTCAAAGTTCAGTTCCTGCAAACTTCCATCACCACCACCACCATCATGTACAATTTTTCATGCAAAAAATTTTCTCATTTACTCATGTAGTTGTTTTCAGTACATGTATGTAAAATATCTATTTAAAATACAAATGTAAACTGGGGGTGAGCGGTGAGACAAATTTCCTTTAAGGAAAGTTATCTGTATCTGTATACATGTCGACACTACAGTCATTGGAAGGCAGTGTGCAGACTCATTGAGATTGAAGATGTGCAGCATTTTATACTATGGATGGGTTTATGAGAAAATTTCGGTGGCAAGTAAGCCACATCACACTACACATGATTTTTCTGTGTGCAAAATTGCAACACACTTACGAAGGTAGTAAATTATCTGTGGGGACCTTTCATTGTATCCACTGTAAATTATATAAGCACTGTTTGCACCATGAATTATGTTACTCTTGAATATTGTTTCAGGTTCCATCTTCAAGGCTCCTTTTCCACAGCCCCCAACGTACGTATCTGCCGCTCTCTCTCACTCTCTCTCTCTCTGTGCCTCTCTTGGGCCGAAAAGCCTAAACTAAATAAAACATTTGTCATTGTCATTGTCTGTGCCTCTCTCTTACTCTGTATGTGTGTGTGTGTGTGTGTGTGTGTGTGTGTGTGTGTGTGTGTGTGTGTGTGTGTGTGTTTGCACGGGTGGGGGGTGTGGCATATGTGTGTGTGTGTGTGTGTGTGTGTGTGTGTGTGTGTTTGCACGGGTGGGGGGTGTGGGTGTGTGTGTGTGTGTGTGTGCACGGGTGTGGGGGTGTGGCGCGCGCGTGTGTGTATGTGTGTGTGTGTGTGTGTTTGCACGGATGGGGGTGTGTGGCGCCTGTCAAAGTAATTTTCTGTATGCGGGCGCTGTTTTCAGTGGACCAGTTGAATGGCCCGTATCTGGTGCTCATAAGCGCTCTTGCATGTCTGTTTACGTCCCTGCCATCCCACTTGCTCATCCCAACAGGTCCACACAGGAGGGGGCTGTGTTGCAACTCCCCTTTTGGGGCAGAATCTTCTATTTTAACTCCGTCGTTTATAGTTTATCATCAAGGCGTGCCTTTGTAAGGCTGCTCTCCGCTGTCCGGAAAATTGCTTTTGGTGTCTTGTTTAATGCGAAAGATACAGGTTAAAGTGCCTACAAGATGCGCACATTTTATCTCTGGGGCTGAGAGCTTTGTTGAGCTCAGAGCTCGGTAACTTTGAACACATTCTTTTTAGTTATCTTTATGGGTTTTTAAATCAAGAAAAGCAGTGCGCAAAAATTTGGTGCTTGTTTTATTGATAAGGGCCTTTGAGTTTGATATCAGATCTAGTTACTTAAATGTGGCTTTAAGCAGATGCTTGGTTCTTCAGTTTTGATTCTATTCTTCAGCATTATCATTTATTTATTTACCGGTATTTGCATTGAAGGGCACTGATTGAAAGTGAAACATTAGGTGGAAATCCAATGGTGAATTCACACAGATGTCAAAAGATATATATATGCAGTATGCACATGGATTGAAATTCGGTATAATCTGTAGCTGCAAGGTTTTACTTGCAACCTGTTTCCATTCCCAGTCCTGTTTATCCAAATACAGAGTATTGGGGTTGATGTCTTGCCCTTGTTGACATAAGGCGATGTCACACGGAAAACATGTTTTCCTAAAACATGTTTTATAAAACATGTTTTGAAAGGCAAAACGCCCGAAACATGCTTTCCGAAACAATACATGACACACGTAAAAACATGTTTTGCTCCGGTCTTCTTCGCCATGTCGACTGAGCGGATACGGGAAGGTGTCACTTGACAATTCGCACGGCGGCTTTCATTGGCTGAAACACAAAACATGTTTTCGGATTTTAGGGCAGGCTCTAAAACTGAAAACACGATCAAAACATGTTTTGAAAACATTGTTGTGAAGTATGTCACACGACAAAACACGTTGTTTCGCAGCAAAACATCTGAAAACATTGTTTTCAAGTGTTTTTGCCCTCTCGTGTGACATGGCCATAAGTCTTAGTCTTCTGTTATGTTAGGGTGAATCTTGTTGGGGCGTGAATTTTTTAAAACGAAATCACCATATCAGATATCTGTGAAACATTTACGGACAGTAAATTTCTTTGACTTGACTTGGCTTGACTTGACTTGATGTGCTTGTACATGTACTTCAGTTTGGTCTGATTTATAGACATTCACATTGGTTTCTACCAACATGTTTGCTGTAGGTACGACTGGTTCCAGAACAGCAAATCGGTGACAGTGGTTGTGTACACACGGTGTAAACAGATACACTCAGACCATGTGGATATTGACAGAACCAACAAGAATCTGCTCATCATTGTCACCCTGTCAGATCAGTTCACGTATTCAGTTCATGTCGGTAAGTTAACTTTTTCATGACCATGCACCCAGCGTTTGTGCAGAGTCGTTGTATATCGTTGCCAACCACACACATAGACCCCGGTTGAAGATGTCTTTAACACATCCCCCCCCCCCCCCCACCGAAAAATTGATAAAATCGCCTGGTTTGCAAGGGTTGTGCACGCACACAGTGCCTGGGTCACGGGGGAATTCTACAGTGTGCGGTTAAGGTCGGCAATCAGTTAAAAAGAGAAAAAGTGAAAGAAAGATGTTCGCATCTTTTCGTATCAGTCATTGGTTTTGGTTGTTTGGCAGTACAAGAGTGCATATGGTCATTGATTGTTTGATCGTACATGTACATTTAACCATGCACACTAAAACAGGTGTTACGTGCCAACATGGGATATAAGGGTGTTTTCAAATGCATGCACACGTAACACATTTTTTAACGCGCATGAGTAACCCACATTTTTAACTCGTTTTTGGTTTTGGCCCTGCATGCAAAAATCGAGCAAGATTAAAGGTTCCCTAACAGCTCCCATTGCGGCAAACGCGAGTATAATCTAAGTGCAACACGTCCAGTAAGCCAAATTCAAATCCATACATGAATCAGGGATGGATTTACTCAAATATGCCAATGAGACATTGTCTCCTTGACCAGTCATTTTTATGAGACATTTTCATTTTCTATGAGACAATCAAGTTCACCAGCATCACTCTGTCACATGTCTGTGCCGAGAGCCTGTTCCTAAGTGCAGTGACGGAAAAGGACCTCTCGATCGCAGAACTGAGAAAACTGATAATGCGCCAATATTTTTTGCAACTCTTTCGAGCGAGAGTTCCTGGCAACGCGCGCGGCGAGCGGGATAAGTAAGCCTCATCACTAAAATTAGATTAGTGTAACAGACTCTATGACTGACACAGACAGCGCATCTCGGCTTTGCGTTGTCAAGTGCGCTTGTGATGTCATGTTCGTGCGACATATGACGCATTTTGCGAAATTTCTATGCGACATTTTATCAAAATATGAGACATAGTCGCACGGCGCGCGAGAAAATCGATCCCTGATGAATTAATTATGATTGTTGTAGTGAGGCCACTAGTGCACAACCCCAGACTCATGTTGTAGGAATTGAGTTAAGAAGAGAACTAAAGCTAGAATTGTAGAGAGTGCATGTGTTTTTCCAGTCAGTCTTGTGTTCAACAGTCACAAGGTATGACACTGCTGTGATCTTATTGCCATACTATTATAAATTGTGTGTGTGTGTGTGTGTGTGTGTGTGTGTGTGTGTGTGTATGTGTGTGTGTGTGTTTTCCGTCTGAAGAATTGCAAGAGGAGGTGACGTCTGATTATGGTGGTAAGTGTTGTCACAATGATCTTTTTGCATACCTTCAGGATTCAGTGAAACGATTTTAGTCAGTCATTATGTTCCTTTAAACATGGCTTCATACATGATTTCATTTTCAAGACCATTTAAGTGTGTGTGTGTGTGTGTGTGTGTGTGTGTGTGTGTGTGTGTGTGTGTGTGTGTGTATGCATGTGTACGTGTACGTGCATGCATGCCTGCTTATATTTCTGAAATTATTTGCTTGAAAGATTTCACAAGATCTCTCATATTTTTAAATACAAATAGTTGCAACATGTGAAACACGCAGATTTTTATAAAATCATTTCAGACGAAAGAAAAAAACGTTGCTTAGTTTATCTCTTTTTTGTTTAGTGCGGGTCCATCCAGACTCAGGGAAGGTGGAGGTCACTTTGCCAAAGGTAGAGGCGGATAAACATTGGTCTTCACTCGGGAAACCACAGCCAAAAGACAAAGTGTTTCTCCGTACAACAGAAACAGGTATGCTCAGTATTTTATTCGTAATCAGTTCATGTGTTCCTTGGGTGTGACTTTATGATGGTCATGCTGCTTGTTGCCGTCTTCATCTCTGTGTGTTTCTCTTTATGATAACAGGGGTGTCGAAGGTTTTCGTTATCAGGACATATTTCTGTGTACTTAACTGTTTGCCTTGGTTGAGTTCTCACGCAGTGCTTACATTTGTTTAGTTTCTGCAGTACAGTGCTAAAAACAGTGAAGTGTTTTGTTCTAGTGTACAGGTAACCAACGGTATGTGACTGAAATTGTCATGTATTGCCACTTTTTATGTGTGTGTGTTTCAGAAACTGTGTACCGTAACTGCAAGGTGGAGTCCATCTCTGAGGTGACGCATGACACGAAGCTGTTATGCATCACACCACCAGAGGGCTGTCGGCACTGTGTTCCTTGCGGACACCATATACACATCAGGCACCATATTGAAGGTACATGTATGGACAGTGACTCACTCTTCATCATCCTCCAGAAAAAGGTTTGACAAGGAATGACACTGACAGTGAAAAATTTGTAACAAACCTTAATTGCATAGTAAAAAATTGTGATTTTTCTTCAGTAAAACAGTTTCCATTCTGATCATGTTTCTTTGTTACAGACATCACTTTGAGTTCATTCAAAGGCTTGTCCATTTGCCAGTATGTCTGTATGTTCGCACAATTTTGTTTGACCATGAAACCTGCCCTTAACCCTACTCGCACCAAGTACGTAAAGCAGAAACCCGCTCCTGTGCCGGCGTAAGCACAGGTACAGAGGACTGGAAACTCAGTAAATGCATTGTCTGTTCATAAACCCAAACTCACTTTGTATACCAAGTAAGTTTAGCAGGAACCTATTCTTTTTCCCAAGTATAGAAGACTGGAAGCTCAGTGAATGCATTGTCTGTCTGCATAAACACTTTAAAAAAAACAACATTTTTTTTAGCAAAGCAAGCTTGAGTGTGAAGGACATCTCAGATTACCACACGAGTTAACATAATGAAAAGAAAGATCTGTTGGGAGGACAGGGGATCCTCATGCATGGTACCTTATGTGTTAAAGTCTGTTTTCTTCTTGCTCTGACTGTAGCAATGGTAGCTAACGTTTGGCATCACTTTCCTATCTTCTGCTCATAGCCACCCATCCCTGCTTTGACTGTGTGTGTAGGTATGCAGCTTGCCCGCTCGTACACGGCTGTCCTTCGTTCCCTACGGCCTGACGATCAGGACCCTCGAGTTGAGCAGGGGCAGGCAATCTACCTGATGATCAAGATTTACCCGGATGGTGTTCTGACACCGTGGATCAACACATTACAGCCAGGTGAGGGTGGGATGATGGCTCCATTTTGTGCACAGAAAGAGAAAACACACACAAATGTGAACCATTCTCCCAAAATGGTGGTCGTGGTGGGGGGCAACTGTGTACTGCTATTATCACTGCCAAATTCAACTGACCGCTGTATTCACAATTTAGGAGTACAAACACCATTCTTATACATGTATCAATTTAAAGAGCATTTTCCCTTCTTTCTAAATATACACATACTTCACCATTTATCAAAAATAACTTGTATAGCATTTTGTGACAACGGGTCACATATTTCCTATTCCAACCATATGATGGTGTGGCCAGGTTTATGCTTGATTTACTTCATTTCAAAGCAAACATCAGAATAACGCGGGTACGGTTGTATCAGCTTCACTGATGCAGCCCTGCAAAACTGATATTTTATGATGACTGTGGGCGTAGTCATTTTTAAAAAGAAAAAATAATGGTGCCACAAAACTCCAGAAAAACAAATGTGCATCAGTGGCTGAAACATGTTGGGAAACAAATGTAAGTAATACTTTGTGTAACACTAACAGTGAAATTATGGAACCTGTGGCTGGCAGTTGGCTAATTGTATTTTGTCACTAACTTCTGTTGCTGTGATTTTATCATGACCACCTCTCATTAACCACTTGGAGTTTGTCCTGTGTTATAGGTGGGGCCTCATTATTTCTGAAAATCTTCCATTGACCAGAAGCAAAATGTTTTTCCTCAGGTGATGACATGTCCGTGAGTGCGAGCGACGGTTCATTCGACATATCACTGCTATCTGGTGTTTCCCATCTCATGTTATTTGCGGCTGGCACCGGATTCACTCCGATGGTCCGACTCATCTATCACACAATCGTTTCTGCCCCTGAGGAGTCCAGCATGTAAGAGATGTTGGTTTTGTCTAATTTGTTTTCAGTTGTCTTTGATTAATCATAAGCAGCCAAAGATATGTGACCCTCCGCCACGAAATGAGTCGTCTTGTAACATGAACAAATAGCACAAGAAGACTCATTTCGTGGTGGACGGTCACATATTATGATTACTGTGGTGCAGCATAATCTTCATGTCATCCTGCCAGTTTTGGACAGAATTGGTGTAGAATTTTTTTTTTTTTAACTACTTTATTATCTCTTTCGGGAAATTTTGGATGTTTCCCCCGAGGGAAGCGCGTCGCCACGGTGCAGTGCCACCCAATACCTATCTTTTTTATTTTTTTGTTTTTATACATTTGTTAATTTTTTTTTTTACAATTTTGATAAATGAGCTTACTGTTTCAAATGATGAAATGACAGTACCATTGCATGTTGCTTGACAGTCATAGGGTCTTGCATGGGTAAGACCGTGAGTTTGGTTTTGTGCACTGAGCTGTAGGGAATCCAATCCATCCCTACCAAATTATGTCCCTTTAGTCAGGGCAAAGTCTTGGGAGGTTTGTGGCAGGAGCTCGCAGGAAGTTAAAATGTACCTGTCTTCAGCAAGTCTCCATTCATGCTTTATATAAACTACTGTAGTAGACTTCTCACATATTTTGTGTTTCAAAATAGCTCAGTGTAGGAGGGCTTTCTGTCCTATACTGTTAGCGTGATGACGATATACGTTTTGCTGTTGTGGTACCTCTCCCATGTACATGCATCAATATAACAGTCACAGAGCCTTGCTTTCTTTTTCCTCTAGAAATGTGCACCTGGTGTTCTACAACAAGCGTCAAATCGACATCATGTGGAGAGACCAGCTGGACTCGCTCGCTGCCGAACACAGCAGGTAAAAGTACAATCCAGTTCTGCCGTGTATGGTACTGTGGTGGTATGGTAGACTTCTCCTCGGCACACATATCCATCTCTGCTGAAATGCTCACATCGCCGCAGGGCTGGAGGACGAAGCAGTGAAAGCCTGCTGCCGCTAAGCGCTACTTTATGTGCAAACCTCCACCCTGCTATTCACTCTGGTGCGTGCGACAGTATTTCTGTTTACCACGCCACCGGCCACAGCCTACTCTTCTTCGAAAGATGAACGTGGGATTTTTTAGCGTGCACATTTGATGTTTGTGCGTGCTTGTACATGAAGGCAAGACAGGCACCGTAAACGAGTCTGCACATGACTCGATATGGTGTTATGGCAAAATGCAGTAAATCAGACAACATTTTGTGGAAAAAGAGCATTACGTCAATGTCATCCCTTTTCCCATCAAATGACGTCATGAACGTATTGTGTCTCCCCGCCCCCCCCCCCCCCAAAAAGACCCATGGGTGTTGTAGTGACTATAAAAAATGTTAAGTGTTCATGGCAATTGGCAATTGTGTGATTGGTTGATGTGAAGTGTCCTATATGAAGCAAATTCTTTTCTTTAATTTTACTTCAGGTTTAAAGTCCCCCCCCCCCCCAAAAAAAGGCCCATGGGCGTTATAGTGACTATAAAAAATGTTAAGTGTTCATGGCAATTGTGTGGGTGGTTGATGTGAAGTGTCCATTATGAAGCAAATTCTTTTCTTTAATTTTACTTCAGGTTTAAAGTCCCCCCCCCCCCTCCCCCCAAAAAAGACCTGTGGGTGTTGTAGTGACTATAAAAAGTGTTAAGTGTTCATGGCAAAATTGCGTGGTTGATGTGAAGTGTCCTATATGAAGCAAATTCTTTTCTTTCATTTTACTTCAGGTTTAAAGTCACATATGTCCTCTCCGATGAAGACGGTTCATGGACAGGACTAACAGGGCGCGTATGCAAGGAACACATAGAAGAAAACGTGCCCTTACAAAAAGATGGCATCAATCCGCTCGTCTGTGCGTGTGGTCCAAAACCTTTCACAGTACTGGTGGTTGAGTAAGTTGTATTGTTTCTCTTGGGATTTTAACCGGTGTGTGTCTCTCATGTTGTTTTCCCTTGTTTTTTGTTTGTTTGTTTTTCTTTCTCTCTTTTTTGTTTGTTTGTAAAGTGGTGTTGTTGTTTTTTTTAACAGTTGATGGTCGTGAAGGTTAATTGTTATAGTAGGTACCTGTACCACTTATATGGCTTGCTTACTTTGATTTGCATGTGATTCCCCGGAATTAGATAGTGTTGAGAATTTGAAAACTTCTACAGTCTTTTCCTGCTTTTACTAGTCTTTTGTGTGTGTGTGTGGTGTGTGTGTGTGTGTGTGTGTGTGTGTGTGTGTGTGTGTGTGTGTGTGTGTGTGTGTGTGTGTGTGTGTGAGAGAGGGAGGGATGGTCTCCTTTGGGGGGGGGGGGAGGGGGGGGGCTTAGAATTAGTACATCACTTTAACATGTGTTTTAGTCACATATGTATGGGCTGCACTGCCCTTTACTGCAAATAAGTTGCCGTAACATTTCACCTGTTTCCTGTGCTAGTAACAGGACGTTCATTCTTTCTGATTGTTTCAGACATGCAAAACAATATGGTCTGACAGACGAGAACATCCATGCGTTTGTGGGCTGACTTTTGTCCAGACCTGCAGCACGACCTCATCAGCACTTTCACATATCTGTCTTCAAAGGACCTCACCCTCCAATGTATAATTTATTCATCATGGAGTCTTCAAATTTGTCCCAAATTGTTACCTTGCGTCTTAAGCCACGGGTGTTTGATATTGAGGTGTTACATTGTGATGTATGTTTTCATCAGAGTAGCGTATAACTTGTGGAATCGATTTGTATGTCATTTTAACTTGGGAAAGTTATTTTCTTTCACTTTCTTTTTTTTTTAAACCTTGGAAGCCCATTGTCAGTTGATTGGAGAATCATGGATAAATTTGAATGAATAAAATTCTGTAACAGGGAAGGTGACTTCATTTCTTCAGTGTCTGTTGTAACAGCACTGAAGATACAGTTTGGAATTGAGTAATTGTCACACAGAAGTGGAGATCGCTTAGTACAAATCATCTGTTGGAGTGATTACTTGTATCGCCCATGTGTCATGTACTGTATCCCTTTCCCTTATAAGGCGACAGATGACAGTGTTTGGGGAGAACATGGCTAAAAAGTATCATGTGACTGCTGCACTGACAGTGTTCGTCAGACCGCTGTGTCGTGGAAGTATGTGGTGTTTTCTCTTGTGCGTGACTGTGGATGTGTCGGCTACTCCGTTGAGTTTCATCTGTGTTTCACATCTTTCAAGAGATGCGAGGGGTACCTTGTACCCTCCTCCCTGTCCTCCCCAATCCACCCACCACCCCTCCCCAACGTCCTTCACTTCCTCTCATCCCCAGTCTTTGAAAATGGAATAATAAATAATTGTCATGTTGGCGATGGAAAGTATAATTGTCATATTGGCGATGGAAAGGCTTAGTGGAAGGGACTGTTGTGTTTCTAACTCCGCATCATTTTGGAAAAGGGAAGGTTTGATGGTGGAAAGTAGTGTGTTGCTGTCTTCATGATCAGTGCTTGGTCAGCTAGTTGGGATTAACGTCCCATGCCTCAAGATGCAATCGGAGACGGTCCTCATGGACAGGTTTTGGGATGGAATGGACAGCTGCCCTAACTGACCAGTCCAGCTGAACACTATTCACTCCAGTCAGACTTCCACATGATGTGTCCTCGACAGTGATTAAGTTCCACAAACTTGTCCAGTTCACAGCCAGAGGAAGCGGGCAGCACAAGTTTTCACTTCCGCCTTGGGTAGGGGATGATGTTTGGGAGCAGTGGACCAACCCACCGGACTGCGATGGCCGTAGGTTCATGGTCGGTGTCATGGTGGAGATTAGAAACTTGATTGAAAGGAACGAACGAACGAAACTTTATTTTACAAGGATAAAAGATTAGGTACGCAGACCTGTCTTACATCTTGTCCTTGCTAGGCTACTGATATATATATATACAAAGTAAGCAAAGTAAGCTCTAACTAGGTAGAGCATACACACACACACACACACTCACACACGACCATGCTACTACATACATAAATCAAGCAATACTAAGAAGAAAAAGAAAGAAAAAAAAAGGGGGGGGGGGAACAAAGGATGTGATAGGAGTGTTGTTAAGCTACCTCCGCGTCATGGCGGAGATGTGGAGGCTTGATAGGAGGGAGTGCTGTGCTGCTACCTTTGCGGTCAGCATCTTAATGTAGGTGCTGGTGGAGAGGCGTCGTGCACTTTTCGTTTATGCACTGCTTGATGTGGAACGTTACTACACCTGCATTTTGCTTGATATGGAACACTGAAACATTGTCACACGAGGTATTGCCCTAATCTGTTCGATGTAACATGCATAAACTTCAACTTCTGTTGTTTGGTTAACTTGATGTCTCGTATCAATGCATTACATTGTTGCAGTTTTGCACTATGTCTTGATGTTTGTCACTGTTTGGCTGTCCAAGTGCGTTGTTATAATGATGTACTTGTGGAAGTATCGTTAAGTTTTGTTTTGTTTTTTTACGTTTACGTAAGTGCTGTGCTAGTGTTTATCCTCTGTCAGAAATACTGGACCCTCTTGATGAAAGTATTTAAAAACAATGATGTCACTAGCTGTCCATGGTTTTAATCCTTTGTCAGCTTTTGATTATCTTTCAAACTAAAAGTCAGGTGTACTAGTCTTTGGGATTTTGACCTGTTTGTGTGTGTGTGTGTATATATATATATAGTAGCATTGTTGAATCTTCTGCCAACAGGAGTGAATCCCACTCTGTACACAGTTGTGACAATTAAGTATTTATACGTGTGGCTTATCTCAATCTTGCACTTGTCCAAAGCATCTCTACTGTCATCTGGGAGAAAGGTCATAAATGCCTGTCAAATTCATGGTGCTTATACCTTTTTGTAGATGACAGTAGATCTATCAAGACTGGTATCTTGTACCGTACGTTTGATTTGGGAATTCCGCAGTGATCCTCCGTCACGTTTGTCTTCAAAACTTTATTGTGAAAAAACAACAGGAAGTTGAACTTTGAATGCAGCATTCAGTTCCTAATGTCCACGTCTGCATTGTACATACTTATTGTTCATGGTGTTAGATGTTTTAGTGTCCGTGTGTGTAGATCTTTGTAAGGAACTTTGTGTGTGTGTGTGTGTGTGTGTGTGTGTGTGTGTGTAATTGTGTGTGTGTGTGTGTGTATTTATGGCACAAATAGTTTTGTTCTCAGGGTTTCGTTTGATGTTATGTTACGTTTAAATTTGTTGCCTGATTACTGATGCACTAATCACACACACTCTGTCATATCACTGTGAAAGTAGTTTTCAGCAACCTCCTCATACATGCATCTTTGGCTGCAGCACATGAGGAGGTGAACTTTACGTAAAATGACTGAAAAATGTCTTTTGTGAATCGAACATGTACTTTGCTATGTCCTGTCACTAAGTGTTTTTGTTGTGGTTATTGTGACTGCCTGCACATGTATATTTCTTGAGTTTTAGGCAGGGCCTAAGAGTCGTCTGTTCTTGCTAAATAGTTGTCATCCGTGTCCCTACATGAGCACAGAACTTGTATATTGTATCATTATGTGTGTGATAGTTGCCAGGCAACTCAGCTGCACTTGCATTGATTAGTGTAGATCTGCAGGGTTTTTTTCTTCTTGTTTTTGTTTTAAACAAACTGAGTGCAGGTATTTAGTATAAAGTACAAGTTTTAAAAAAATGAAAGAAGCTAACAAGAAAATGTTTTATTTATGTTCCAATTTTTTCAGCCATTGACCTTTTTTTGACAGTGGCGTTATTTCCGGGATAATTTAGTATTTTAATGATGGAAGTGTTTGATTTTATCATCTCATCAAGGTGGAAAATGTTTTACATACTATCTGTTGTTAAGTACTCCTTTTCAGTGTAAAAACATAGCTCTTCTACAACCACTTGGGTTTTATCTGTTGCTCAGAACATTTTACTGGTTTTCATTGAAAGGTGTCATGAGTGTGTGTGTGTGTGTGTGTGTGTGTGTGTGTGTGTGTGTGTGTGTGTGTGTGTGTGTGTGTGAATTCCATTTTTTAGTGTATTTATTTTACAGAGTTGTGCCTGTCTTATGATTAATAATTATCTCACTTGAAAACTGCAAGCACATTGTCCATCCACCAAATCTACTACTAGTCTGAATATTTTCCAGCAGACACGCGCACACAGACAGACACATGCACGTGAAAACACCTGACCTTGCACATGTTTCTGTTTTATCTCTGTATCAAGCTTTTGTTAAACTACCTAATGATATTTGCCAAACCATTAACTCCAAGAAGTTCATGGATGTGAACACACGTATGTAACGCTGCATTGTACAAAATAGATTGAAATGCGATAGGTTAGCCTGGTAAATCCTTGTCAAGTTAGCTGCAGCTCCCCCCCCTTTTTTTTTTTTTTTTTTTCTGTAATCACATTCATCGCATTTACATGTCATATTTTCCTGGGCATTACTTGGCTCTCACACACATACTGCTACTCGCTCACAGTGTTAAAACAATATTTTATTTTAGACTCATCATATTCATGTACGCGTGTTTTATTCGTTTGTTTTGTAAGGATGGCTGATGCCCAAGTACCTGGCATTTCATAAACATGTCCTTGAGTGTCGGGCCCACGGTTTGCTAATGTTACGATTAGTTAGGTAGGTTAGGAATGTAAACTAGCAGCCAGTCAGCATATGCCATTATTATCACTGCACTGACATGTCATGAGATGCAAGCTTCCAGTCGTAAATTTTCTAGGCGTCACAGAGTCAAACTTTTGTTTTGAAGCAGTCACGCTTGTGAGTGTGGGGAGCCGGGATAGCTGAATGGTAGAGCGTTGGACTTTCAATACTTGGGTTGCAAGTTGGAATCCCGGCTGGGGCCAAAATTTGTGCGGCCTTGTTGCCCCGTCTTTGATATCACCTTTATGTGGTGGAAAAGGATGTTATACTGTACTCCCAAACCCCCACCCCGCGCTTGTGAATGTGCCTGCCTGGAAATACCCTCTCTTGGTCAGTATAGAGCTCTGATTGCATATACACTGCGGTCAGCAGGCTGTGCAATGCAAAATTCAGATTGTTCTACTGAATGGTTGACCATGCTGAAAGACTAGCTGATTGTTTTTATTCGTGTAGCACAAAGCCTGGTGGCTCAGCCATTGCCAGCCTGTAAGATGCTGTCACTGTGCAGGTGTCTGTGGCACAATGGTAGACACTGCCAAAACAGCTCCGAATGATATGTGAATTTATGAGGCGATGGGTCTTTAAAATACTGGTACAAAACAAGCTTTTCTGTTTGTTTGTTTTTGTTTTTTTTACTGGCAAGGGTCATTGTAACTATCCCTTGTGTGTTTGTAATGAGCCTCTGGGAATGGGTATACTGCACCCTTCCAACAGTTCTACAAGTTCTATACTTCAGGTGGAGATTGAGTAGTTTCTTGTCAACCCAACACAGATAATGCAAAGAAGGATAATTAATATGGGACGCTTGGTTTAAAGTGAACTGACAAAATGTACACTTCACGAATCGTGCACATTTACTTCCACGCAGGGCATCGGCACCACTCCTCAGTCTCACACACCCACACCCACACACACACGCACACACACACACACACACATGCAGGCATGCA
The DNA here is from genome assembly GCA_018292915.2 of Batillaria attramentaria. Lineage (NCBI taxonomy): Eukaryota > Metazoa > Mollusca > Gastropoda > Batillariidae > Batillaria > Batillaria attramentaria. Next base: position 221,106 of record JACVVK020000377.1, read on the forward strand.
TGCACACACACACACACACATACATATTGAAAATATCTGATACCACAGGGCAGCTATTGACATGGGCAGAAGGTTACACATCTTTCATCCCTATAGCAGTTGCTTTTTCTATGCTCACTCCACAGTAAATATTGTTGAAATTGTCTGGAAATACTTGCTCCCCAGAACAAAGAAGTGTTATGGAAAAGGGATTGATGGAACATTCACCATCTTAGCATCCAGAATTTTCACATGCTTTGGCATTTCTTAATGATGGCTTCAATTTTGGGAGAAAGAAAACCAAACAACTCTTTCAACACTATCTAGTGAACAGTGTATCTCACTATCTGGCTTGACCCTGCACAGCATTTGAACCCAAAGGACCGCATACGCAGTCTTGAGTCGCACAGTATTGTCCATATGACCAGTGCTCTGCAAATTTCAAATGCCCAGACCGCATACGCCGTCCTTTGTGTTCAAACATTGTGCAGTGCAAGATCAGATAAACGGTCCGAAGTGTGAAAAAAGTTAATTCTTTTTTCAATTTCTTTTTTCAGTTTTTTTTACTTACCCCTCCAAATGCCTAGTTTTCGGGGACTGTCAAGGGAGAAAACTGCTAGCGTTGAATGAGTTAATCTGACCTTGAATTTTATTTGTTACATGGCTAAAAATAAACGTGCAAAACTTCAAGAGGAAATACGATTAAGAAAATTGCCCTTTAGTTGTCTGTTGGAGTTCCTTGAATGTTTACAAATTATCTCAGTATGGCATGGTACAGCTTGTAAGTCAGCCTGTTTGCTTGCATCTCAGCCAGCCCATCACCAGAATTGATATTCTATCTGAACTGTCGAGAGCATCACGTTCTACGGTTAGGTAATATGCTAGTCCTCTCGACTTACTTGTGAACTGTGATATATTTTACACGTGTTAATCAATTACTATTCTTCATTTCTATCATGCAATCCTGTTTAGTGGGATTCTGGATGTTACGTCACTCGCATTGTGTTCTACACTAACACTGTATATTTCCCCAAATAGTCAGGTGATTACTCATCCAAACCGGATTTTCCCAGATGCGTCAGGTGACTACTCGACCAATTCTGATATTTCCCGGGCCAGTCCTAAGGAAGCAGCTGCACAGCAAAGCGTACAGTGTGATTTGCCGGATATTTTGATGAGTAGTTATGTGGTGGGTCAGTCATTCCCTGTTTCCCAGACCAGTTGTGACAAAAGATAACTGAGTTAGAGAAAGTGGTGAACCATCGTTTTGCTACAATATTATATAGTAACACTGTATTAATAATGGACATTTATACAGCACTTGTTCTCAGCGAGCTCTAACTCTTAAGCGCGTACAGTGTTTAGAAAAATGAGATAAAATAAAAAGGCTGAAAATGGTGTCAGAACAATAAAAGACACAGCAGTTGTGGCGCGCGCGCACACACACACACACACACACACACACAGTTCTGTCAATCTCTCATTACTGCTGCTGGGCTGAGAACAAGTGTTCTTTGCCTGCAGTTGTGAAGGTGGGGAACGATTCTATATTTTTTTGGAAGAGTGTTCCAAAGGTATATGCATAATACCCATGAGACATCATACATAAAAATATGTACATTTTGGCTGCAAGTGATGGCTGACTATCCCTGAACAAAGTGGAACGAGCAGTAGCCAATGGGTATTCCATGTTTCTGTACCTCACAAGATCTGCCGTTCTTGGATGAACACTGTAACATGCACCTACATGAATGTATTGTCAAGTTACAGCCCTCCAAAATTACAATCGTACTGATCAGACTTCTTTTTTCCTTTTCCACGTTACAGTATTATGTGTCAGTAATGTCAGTCTCTCCATGACATGGCTTATTATAACTGGGGAAATAGAAAATGGTTTGAGTAATCACCCGGCCATCAGGTGGTGGACCACTGTCACACACCTTAAGCCCACTTTTTCTGTTGAAGTTTTGATTTAAACTTTTAACATTACTGCAGCTATCAGACTGTGAGTGTCAGTGCTGTACTGATGTGTATGTGTTTCCAGTAAAAGTACACTTTTAACAGTTATGTCCAGTTTTTTTTTGTGTGTGTTTGTTTTGGCCAGTTGCAGTGAGTGTCACAGTTTACACACACACACACACACACACACACACACGCACACACACATCCTCCATTTGCTGTACACATTCTCACTTGAATCATTATAGTCGTGACGTAATTTATTTTTAGTTTCGTTTTCGCATTCCTGACCACCTGCGCATGCTCAAATTAACTCTCCACCGCAGACCTTGTTATTGAAAATGCGCTGCAATGACATATTTTGTATACGGCGGAGGATTTTCGTGGACGGCCTGAACGCGGCTGTCCTAAACAAAATGTGCTGGCACACCGAAACGAAGCCGAAAAATCCGCCATTTGACGAAGCCTGGAGGGTACAGCAGTAGGTAAGAAAATTCACAGCAAACACACGCCCCATATCAAACATTTAACAATCATCCAACCCCTTAACAGCCGTTCGCAGACGGGAAACTAATCTGGTATACTGGTCCAAGGCGGGCACTTGTGGAGGGGGATTTCCCGGCTACCCCGTTCGCTGATCGAGCTATCTTTAGAGCGACATGTCTGGACATGCCCGTGCGAAGGCAGGGCAAATTGCCAGCTGCGAAGTTTATCGGCGCAAGTTTCGAGCGCCGGCCGCTTCGCCGCATCAGTTTAAACCATGACCCTGCTTGCTTTTGTTGGATGTTTGTGATAATGTTACTCCACATGCATCGGTTGACAAGTCGCAATGTGCCCCAGAGGTGTACCGTCAGCTAAGCGCTATTTTCGGATGTGGAGTATACTACGCAAGTCAACATAAGCACGTTGCAAGCAAGAACACGATGTCTGTATTTAAATATGACGTGGTCTGTGCGGCAGTGAGAACTGAACATGTTTCAGGCTTCTACAGGCAGGGACGAGACACAGCAAGAAGGGTGTTTTGATAACGGATCAATACTTGATCCACACATCCAGTCTCAGTTCAGTGGTTAGCCAGGCCACGTGTGTGTCTTGGTAATTAGCAACAGAGACAAGCGTTGAAACCGTTAATTTATTGGATAAATTATTATTGAAGCCAGGGGCATTATCAACATGAACGGTGAGCATCTGTTACTAAAGTTTTGTGCGTGTGTGTTTAAACTGATGCTACCTACATTAGTGGTGTAATTTTGTAGCTTAACTGTTCAATGACTGTGCACTAAATGTAGTGCATCCTGTTAATTATTATTTGTAAAGTATAAAAACCTATTATCATCATGATACGGGATTTGCTTTGCATGCATGGACACTGAAAAGCCTAGACTGATCACAGCGAGTACTGCTAGCGGAAGAGAGAGTTCATTTCTATAATTATGATTCAAAAAAGTAATTTTGCTTTTCATGCTTTTTTTCAGTGCGGATATCTACAATGTCAGAGAACACCCACCCGCTGCCTCAGGTAAGGATGACTGTTCAAGAAACGATGCCATTCACTGTAATCCTGTGGGAAGTTGTTAACCAATCATGGTCACAAAAAGCAGGAAGTCTGTTTTTCTCCCGGGCGCGCCTTTTCCTCTTTTCCTTGTCTCAGCAATTCTATTTTTAGGCTGTGTGCAATTGGGAATGCTGGCTCACGTTTTTAACCGCCGCTACGTACATTTAACCGCACACTCAAGGACCAGCGGGTTTTCAGACGGTCGCATACAGATGTGACGATTTGTCAGAGTGCAGAGGCTGGTTAACTTTAGTTTAGTTCATTATGGTGTTTGATCTTCAGAAGTTTGCTTTTGTTTACATCTTTTTTTGAAACACTTTAATTCATGTGAAGGATATATATTTTTTCTTCATCTCCAATTTTAAAGCAGAGATATGAAGCAAGCAAAAGGTTCCAAACTGACGGAGGTGGCAGTAAACTGATAAAATGCCAAGCTGAATGAAAAAAATACTAAGTGAAATACTAAGCCTCAGTAATAGTCAGTAGGTTGACTGTGGGTGCTTTTGGAAGTAGCTGTGAATAAGAGGCCAAACTCAGCGTAAACCAGTCACTGGTACATGTACTAAGTAACCAACTACGAGCGTAGCAGCTGGGGCAATACAGTACAACACCTATTGTCACTGCTGACACTAGTGACAGCAAAAGGAGAAAGTGTGTGTGAGGATAATATCATTTCTGGAGTCGTGCCAGAATGGGACCTCGACATGCAGAGACTAATTCTCCTCGACATGGACAGGTACATGTATCGGACTGGAAAAGCGATAGGACTGTGCCTGTATGCGTTAGTACCGATACTTTTTTGTTAGCTGTCAGTCAGGTTTGGGTGTGGCGTTTGTCTTCTTTCACTCGCACTTATTCTCTTAAGTGACCATGTGGGGTAGAGTTTCTAAGTACTGTAAGCTGCAAGTAAGTAGTAGTATTATGTCTTATCATGTTTTATGGTGGCCTGTTAAGTATTATTTTCCTTCTGGGATTAATGAAGTATTTTGAATTGAATTTAATTTTTCAGGCTGGAGAATTTTAAGTCGTTAGGAAGTTTCAGCCCCCCCCCCCCCCCCCCCCCAAAAAAAAAAAAAAAATCTGGCAGGGGGACGAAGGTTGCACACACTGTCATGTATCATAATAATAATAATAAATGGTACTTGTACTTGTAGAGCGCATTTCTTTTAAATAAAACTCAATGCGCCTATCACTCACTGACACTCGCGCACAACAAGGATGAACAGACGATGAATCATGATACATGTAATGCTGTATGGGACAGTCTAGTTTCAGTTTTCATTTTTGAAGACTTGCATGTCAGTATCATGCATGTCAGTATCATGCATGTCAGTATCATGCATGTCAGTATCATGCATGTCAGTATCATGCATGTCAGTATCATGCATGTCAGTATCATGCATGTCAGTATCATGCATGTCAGTATCAAGGCAGTATTTTACTTATGTGTGTAGCAGGCTACTGAATACATAAATTTAAAAAATGCTAAAATTTGTTTTCTGAAGTTGGATGTTGCCCCTATGGCCCCGGAGCAGGGCACTGCCGTTTCACCTTGGCCTAGGTTTCAGTCTTCTTCTTTTTTTTTTCTCAGCAATTCCCCAGCCATGTTTTTTGATCATCAGAGGAAAGGTTTCAATCTGCAGTTCCTGCCATTTTGTTGTTGTTGTTGTTTTTTTTTTTTTTAGATGACTGTAAAATCACATGTAGCGGAACTAGCATTAAAATGTGTTTCCTGGGATTACTGTACAATGAAGAAGTGCATTTTCATGATTGTGGCCATCTGTTTCATATGTGTGGCAAGCTGGCCACTTTGCTGCAAGTTTGTTGCACAGTTGCTTTGCAACAAGTATCCCAAATTTTCTCTGTAAATTATAAAATTGTTTTGTAAGGTCAGCTGTTATACAGGTTTGTTTATTTTGGTATGGTATGGTAGACTTCTCCTCGGCGCACGTATCCATCTCTGCTGAAATGCTCACGGCGCCGCAGGGCTGGAGGACGAAGCAGTGAAAGCCTGCTGCCGTTTAAGCGCTACTTTATGTGCAAACCTCCACCCTGCTATTCACTCTGGTGCGTGCAACAGTATTTTTCTGTTTACCACGCCACCGGCCACAGCCTACTCTTCTTCGAAAGATGAACGTGGGATTTTTAGCGTGCACACTTGATGTATGTGCGTGCGTGTGTACACGAAGGCGAGACAGGCACCGCAAACGAGTCTGCACATGGATTTGACTCGATATGGGAAGGGAAAAATCCCACCATAATTCCTGCCCACATAATTTTGTATGTTTATTTACCTGCTTGTTCATTTGTTTAGATTTATGCCTCTTGGTGACAGTTTTAGTTTAATCAATTTGTTTTCCATGTTCATTTTCCATTTGAACAACTGTCTGGTTTGTTTAAATCCAGTCTCACCTGTGATTACCAGTAAACTCTGTCCAGTCTTGCACACATATTTTCGGAGTGTGTCAGCTGTTGAGGCATGTCGGCTTGTGTCCAGGCTTGATTTCATGACATGTCCTGTTATCAGTTGATTGTGTTGGTAATTAGTAGGCTGTGAAAGAAAGGAGACCTGGAGCACCCTGATCTGATCGCAGTTGATATTATTGATTAGTACTGTACTAGCTAGTACATGCAACAGGGTAATTACACTTACAGGGCTGCTCCTCTGTAATTTATTGTTATTAATATTATTCACCTGTTGTTTATACTTATAGTGTTCACGTCATGATCTGACAGTGTTAATACTGTTATACTGGTTATATGCCTTTTCTTTCCATGGTGGTTCAAATCCCCCCCCCCCCCAAAAAAAAAAACAAACAAAAAAACCATTACAAGTGTGCAGTCTTTGTTGCATTATAATATATTGCTACTTGTGCGGCTGTGTTTGATTATTTGCATAATTTTTATGCATACTTATCCGTTTTGCCTCTAAACAGACCCATACCCATACACGATTTACTGCTTTATAATTAAACATAAATATGTGGCAAGATCGTAAATGTTAATTTATTTAGTAAGTTGTCGTAATGAAAAGTGGTGTCCACTTGACGCTGCCTGCTCTTTGAGCCTGTGCAGGCCTGTCCATGATTCACTGGTTGATAAGGGAACCCAGTGCTAGATCACCTCTCACTTATTGATCTCCTCCCGCTCACATGCAGGTTGTAGTGTAGGCGCATTGTATAAGGGATATCTGTCTGAACATGCTCTTTGTGTAACACAGGGGGACTTCGTGGTTTGTCTTGTTCAGTAATCAGTCTGTACAGCTTCTGTGATTTTTTCCTCATGTATATATAATTGAGTCTTTGCTTTACTTGGAGATGTGTATTCAGTTATGAACGTTATATATATATCTATGCAGGTTTTGCTGGTCAGATGGATGCATGTTTTGAGGACTGCCGCAGCGTATCAGTGTATTTGTTAGTAGAGAAATATAGACAACAGCAGTACTAATGAGATGAAAAATCATTTTGAATCACAAGAGAAATATTTGCTGCCACATAGCTCTACTCAGGTTGCCTTCAGTTTTGATAAGGACGTACATGCTGTTTTGTTCCCAGGAGGCGTGCGACACAAGCAGAGACATGCAGCAGGTGACACCAGCAGCGCCATCCCCCTCCAACAATCCATACACAGTGCAAGAGGAGATAACAACACTTCGTATTCCCATGGTAACAATTAACATGTGTACATAATTATGCTCTAGGGGCAGACTCCCACCCACCCACCCACCCACTTACCCATCATCGCTGCTGTTGATGGTTTTTGTATTGTTTCTGGCATTTTTAAAAAGTTGGAATTCTTTTCTCCTTTTCTCTCTTTTTTTTAAAAAGATGACGGATGTAGCACTTTTTTGTGTGGCACAAGCATCTGAATCATTTCCACTAAGCCTTGTCTAAGGAAATGTAAAAAAAGACCGTCACATTCTGTTTTTTGACCGTCCAGGCATTACTTTTTTAAATATACTCTTCCAGCTGCCAAAATCAATATGCATTTGCAAACTGTAAGATCAATTATTGATGGCTGCTTTCATTGCGATTGCAGTTCCGTCCAAAGTTGCCTTTTTTGGAAGTTCTTCGGGAGAGTGGAGCCCGAGGAGAAGTGTTCACGGTTAAAGAGGTAAGTTGTGATTTGGTGTGTTGCTTTTAGTGTGGTTGTGATGGTTTATAAATGCCAAGATCAACACTTATTATCGCTGCACATTCTTTTCATTGGGATTTTCCGTTGTGTCCATATGATCATGCTATATGATAAATATTGATGAGGTGAGGGTGTAAACTTGAAGCACACTTCCCTGGCCTGCCTTCTTGATTAGGAAGAGCGCAATTTTTCAGTTTTGGGGGTGTTTTTTATTGGACTTTTTGGCAGGTTTTTCGCTATGGCGCTATTCACAGCTGATGGCTAGGGAGGTTTTATGGATGAAAACAGCGATTACAAACCTCCTGGAAGCATTGGAGCTTCAGTAGACATGACATGACTGTACTACATGTACTGTGTGTCAGTTGATCTGCTTGTACAGTTGTAGTACTACAAGCAGCTTTTGTGCTGGCTGATCTGTGTTGCAATACTGGGATAAGTGCATCAGGGCTTAAAATCTTTCCACCTCTGGCTAAAAATTGTCCGCCCCCCCTCCTTCCTCCTCCAAAGTACTTAAAATCATGTCGCTACGCACCAAACTGCACAGGTCGTAGTGTAATTCTAAAACTTTCCCTGCAAAAAAAACAAACAAACAAAACCCCCCACATATTTCCTCCCCTGAAGCACTTAAATTTATGCCTAAATTCACCAAAACTGCACAAATTTTGGTCTAATTGAAAAAAAAAAAAAAAATTGGGGAGCATGCCCTCAGACACCCCCTAGCATAACACATCTGCATTGCAGAAGCATGCTCATGGCTTTGCCATTTCGTCACTAAATCAGTGAATGCTGTGTGGCTGCCTTTTTTTATTCGTTCATGTCATGCACGTGACTTTTGTTCCAGATCGTAAATCACGTGAAGAACTACATCATTAGGCATCAGCTGTTTGATCCAGTCAACCCTGCCGTGGTTCACTGCAAGCATGACAAGCTGGGGAATATATTCAACGTGGACAAATTCACAGTCAACGAGGCAGTGTACGTTTATCATGGTGATAATACAGTATTGTTTAGTTTGCCTGTAGGTGTGGCAAGGAAATTTGTTCAGTGTTTAGGTCCTGCCTTGAAAATTGTAGTAAGTACTATCGAATGGTAAAACTAAAAGGGCCTACGCACTTTCCAAATTTACTGATGCTTAGACCCTGTTACCAAACGATGGCAGCTGTACTATTAGCTTATTTGATTGAACTTAAAATAAAGCGGGGTGATTGTCTCAGAAAATGGATGATTATTCCATATTATTATTGTGATGATATTATGAGAGATGTGGGCATAAAACATCAGTTGTTTTACGCTATATTTAGGACTGTCCCTGTGAAAATGAAAAGCATGTTGTGTTCACCACATTCTATCTGCCTGTACTTAACACTTTCGACCTTTTCATCAAGAACATCTTCATTTAGGTTTTGACCACCACCCTTTTTTGTTTTCCTATTTCCTTGTGTACAGAATACTTCATTGATCCCATAAAAGGGAAATTGCCTTTCTGTCCCACATACAATAAACATTTTCATAAATAAGACTATAGATATATATACACACACACACAAACAAAAACATGAGTAAAACAAACAGACTTGACCAATAAAATTACTTACAATCAAGAATATAACACATATCACATACATACTGTATATATATATATTAATCAGCTAGTATGTGTACATTCACCCTGCTCTCTCTCTCTCTCTCTCCCTCTATCAATCCCCACACACACACACCCCTCTCTCTTGTACGTTCTGCTTGCATTTGCAGCTCAATGTCCATGAGTACAAATGATCTTGCATATCTTGTGGTTCTTGCGCTTGGTATTCTGAACCCACCAGTGCCCACTGTGTAATAAGAATGCAGGAATAGTGTACAATACCACAATTATCCAATGGGCAATTTTTTATTTTTATTTTTTACTCTGTACACAGGCCGCTCTTTCTGAAGAACTCCACAGCCGTGCCGGATTCTTGCATTAAGATCCGACGTCAGCTGGTCACGCGCGCAGTTGCCGCGGCACACTCTTGTCCTGCTGGAGCCAGTGGATCTAAGGACGCTGACAAAACAGATGAGGTTTGTACCTGTTGTCAGTGTGTGTTTTTGTGTGCTTGTGTCCCTCTTAGATTGTAGGGTTTGACATGTGAGGCTTTTTTATGTTGGTGATGGAAATCCACGTTTTTGTGGGCATTGCCTCTGGATCCCACTTCTGCCTCTGCGACTCCTACACTGTGGCCTGGGTTTCAGTCTCCCAAAATTGAGAGTGTCAACCATGCTGTTTTTGTTAGGAGCTAGCATCTTTTGACGCTGCTACTAAAAAACAAAGGTGGTTTTGCTGAGCACATGCTTTTTGGCTCCCTTGTGTAACAATGGGAGTCTATGTATTAACCCTCCGTCGTCTGTCTGTCTGTCTGTCTGTGTGTGTGTGTGTGTGTGTGTGTGTGTGTGTGTGTCCAGAAAACTTTAACGTTGTCATTTTCTCAGAATCTACAAACAGTAGAGGCACCAAACTTGGCATGCTGATAGACTAGCACAAGACCTTTCAAAACATATCATTTTGAATGACCTTGACCCAAGGTCAAGGTCACTAAAGCTCTCTGTTTGAAAATTTTACATTGGCATTTTCTCGTAATCTACAAATGCCAGAGGTTTTAAACTTTGCATGATGATAGACATTGATAAGAACTTTACAGATATACATGTAGTCAGTGACCTTCTGTCAAGGTCAAGGCCGTACAAGATAGTTTTGTGAAACCTTAACATTGGCATTTTCTCAGAAACAATGAACAGCAGAGGTGCCAAACCTGGCATGCTGATAGACAGTGATAAGACCTATGCACACATACCATCTTAAATGACCTTGACTGAAGGTCAAGGTCATTGAAACAGTGTTCGGAAATTTTACATTTGCATTTTATCAGTATCTAGAAGAATCAGAAGCATCAAACTATGTGCGATGATTGACATTGGCAGCACCTTTACAGACATACCTGTGTTCAGTGACTTTTAGTCAAGGTCAAGGTCATGCAAGCGTTTTTTTGTGTGGAAACTTTAACCTTGGCATTTTCTTCAAAACAACAAACAGTAGAGGCACCAAATGAGGCGTGATGATAGACAGCAATGAGACCTACCTTTCTGAATGACCTTGACTGAAGGTCAAGGTCATTAAAGCTGTCTGTTGTGAATTTTAACATTACTGTTTTCGGAGGAACTACAAATGCTAGAGGCATCAAACTTGGCATGATGATAGACATTGATGAGATCTCTTTTGAATGACTTTGACCAAAGGTCAAGGCTGTACAAACTGTTTTTGGGAATATTGTAATATTGCCAGGAACTCAGAGCGCCAGACACACCACTTAGCATGATACTGGATAGTGATAAGAGCTCTACAAACATACTTTTGTGAATGACCTTGACCTGTGTCACAAGGGAGCCATGGAGGCTTCTGCCTCTCTAGTTTTTTTCTTTTACTTTTTATTTTTTTAGATGGGTCAGTGTGAATGCATGTGATATATATATATATATATATATATATATATATATATATATATATATATATATATGTGTGTGTGGGTTTAGGTCACAGTGCTTTGAGCCAAGTATTTTTTAATTTAAATTTTTTTCATTGGTACTACATTATTATCCCTCTCGGCCCTGTACCTGTCCTATTGTTCGCTTCTGCTGGGGGAGGAAAGGCGGATAACCCGGAGAGAAACCCCCGGTGAGCAGCCTGGTAGCCAGGAAAAACATTATCACATATCACAAGCTCAACCTGGGCTTGAACCCACACTTTGCCATGAGAGCGGTGACAGCCGTTCAGTAGCATAGCAGCTAAGTCCCACGCGCTATCTATTAGACCACCGCTCACGTAGATACGGTGCCTGTATTAATGTGTTTATTATTATCATCATTGATGTTATTGTGATGTGTCCTGCAGGCTGACGGTGGTGGTGTAAGCATTCATAGCACACCAGTCATTACCAGCACCACAGTTAATGACAGCATGCCAGGGAGACAGTGGGAGGGAGACGGCACAGCCAGCAGCACCAGCAGCGGCTCAGGACCAAGCGGGTCAAGGCCACACAAATATCAGAGAAAGAGAAAAAGAGGTGAGACGAGATGTGCCTGGAAATGCTGTTTACTTTAAGATTTCTTGTAACGCTAATCTGTCTCCATCTGTCTGGTGTCTTTCTCTCTCTGTCTCTCTGTTTATAAAATTTCGCTTGGGTATTACCGACTTGAGATGTAACAAATTTAGGTATCAGTCACAGAATATGGACGCAATGAAATGCCCATTCTGCATAAATGTTCTGGAAAACGAAGTACATTTCCTTTTTGATTGTCCACTGTATGGAGAAATGTGTACGAAATATCTGTCAGATTTCGACCTGACTGAGTACAGGACCAGTAAACTTTCTATTCTTTGTGTATCAGATATGAACTCTGTCACTAGCCTGGCAAGGTATGTTTTTCACGCTTTCAAGCTTCGTAGTGAAAGGATGGTATGTGACAGTTCACGTGCAAACTGAGGTTGACTCACTTTGTAGTTCTCATCCATGAACACGGGCTGCCGGCCTGTACCGTGAATGTTGTGCTATTTTTGTGTACATTCATGTGTATTCTTGTGTGAACTCTGTCCAGCGATACATGTGTGTGTGTGTGTGTGTGTTACGGTAAGGCATTACTCTGTGTAAACTACTATACTCACTCCATTGTTACGGACAAATGTCTAAATAAAACGTCTGAGTCTGAGTCTCTGTCTCTCTACTTGCACTGACACATAAATGGATCGGGTATTGTCTCCAAAGTGTGTAGTGAATGCTATGCAACATCTGAGGTTTGACTAAAATATAGTTGAATAAACAACAGTGTGTTTTTACTAGTGCCATTTGAACTTAGGCAGTGAGCTTCCATTCTGTTAATTCCTCTTGATTTTCCTTTCTTTCGTTTATTTATAATGCTTATGACTTCAGACTCAGATGGATCTAGTGAGGGGTCTAGTCGGAAGAGGCGCACCTCCTTCAACATTCAGTACAATGACGGCGGCGACGAAGTGGATGGGGTGACTCCATTTTGTGTTCAAGTCAACATGGAGACTGAGGACGAAAGTGTTGGTCATGGCTCACAGGTGGGTGTCCAGTAAACTTGGTTGTTATGTGAGATAAAAGCCAAATTAAAAAAGAAAGAAAAAAGAAAAAAAAAAGTGTTACGGCTAAAACCAAGTCAGCACATCAGAAAAATCTTTTGTTTTTCCACTTGATTTTGATAACAGTATGATAATTTAAGCCTATCGTGTTTTGGCTCAACAATGAGAGCTGCTCTTGCGGAAAAGTGGAGAAGTTTGTCCTGGTTGGATGGAAAGGTGATGGCCCATTTTACCACCAAAACAAACAAATGATCACAATCGTATGCAGGAGCGCACGATGCCAAGGGTTGAAGAGGAATCTATCTCCGTCCAGTACGACTCGGACCACTTTGCCCTGGAGTATGAGCTAGAGTCGAGTGACCAGAGGTCAGAGTCAGAGGTCAGCTCTCACGAGTCAGCAAAGGTTAGTCAGCTATTGTTCGTGGAGAAAGTCTTGGGATATGCTCTTATGAGCTTTGTAATGTCATTGACATCAGAGATTTCAAACTTGCTTGAGGTGTGGTTCTATTTTGTTTGTTTTTGTTTGTTCATGAATTATCCCTCTGTCGTGACCTCAAACTCTAGTGAATAACTAGAAGAAAGTGAACGAATGTTGTGGAAAAACAGCATTTTAACTGTCTGCAATTGTGCAAAAAAGTATGTCAATAATGTCTGTGCTAAAGTGCACACGTGTGAGTATTCACATCTTACACACACACACACACACACAGCTGGTAGTATTGCTGTACATGTCATTCAGTTAGTTAATTTAGTCTAAATTATCTGTGCAGGAAATTGTGGTGGTTTGTCAGGAGAGCGACATTGAATTTTGGGCTGACTACAGTGATACAGAGGCCAGTTCAGATGTTGAGCTGTCTGACGCTGTGAGTACATGAAGAGAGTGTGAGAGCTTTACTAGATTTTAGTGTGTGTTTAGACAGCAGATTAGTGCGACACCTGCACAGTGAACTTCTATGAAAATAAAAATGGTTGGCATAATAAAGACAGAAATAATTGGTTGATTTTTGAAGCATCTTTTACCTTTCCTCCTTACGCCCCTCTCCTGCATTGCCTTGATTTTATTTCTGATGTTTTCTGAGCAGTTCTTCTCTGTTCACCTACAGGATCACTGGGTGTGCGAGTCGTGCGCCAACCAGAACATCCCATTTTTCCGTCACTGCAGCAAGTGCTGGAGACTTCGGCCAGGCTGGCTTTCAGACAGAGACAACGCTCCGTCCACGTCGGTTCTTCCGTCCACCTCAGTTCTGCCGTCCACCTCGGTGCTCCCATCTTCCTCCGCCCGTATAAAATCGAGATGGAAAGGCACGACATCCTCAGAAAGCAGCGATGATCAGCCTCACGCCTCACAGCGCCAGCACAACCATCCAAGACCTGCAGCTGATAGGGGAAGGCGGAAAATCAGAGTGGTGTCTGCGTCGTCGTCCGAGCACAAATCCGACTCTCTTCTATCCGACGAGGACCTGCCCAGCACTTCACAAGAGTTCGCCAGCAGAGATGATTCTGGCGTGAGCAGCGTTGCTGTCCCATCTAGTCAGGAGGCTTGCGACACACACGCGTTTCAAAACCCAGCAAACGTTCGGACTGCAGGAACGAGCCGGGCAGGAGACACTGTGGCCCCAGCAAGTGATGTCTGCGTAGTGTGTGCATCACGCCCCAAAACAGGGTCTATTATTCATGGCGACTCAGGGCATCAGATCTGCTGCTATAAGTGTGCGAAGCGACTCAAGCGGAAATCTCTACCATGTCCTGTGTGTCGCCGCCCCATTCAGAAAGTCATTCGGAACTTTGTCCTTTGAAGTCGACTGGATTGTTTCATTTTGAGCAGTAGGGTTTGCATTTGAGTGTTATTGTTAAAGGTGGGGGGGGGGGGGGGGACATTGGATTTTCAGTTATACACATTATACTCAAGTCCACTTTAAATCACAGTATCGCATTCCGAAGCCACGGGCTTCAACACTTCATGACTTGATTTTGCTGTATGCTGAAGCGCATTACTATACTCCTGGAAACAGACATTTCAAGAAAGTTGGTGTAGCAGTAATAGGTAATTATGATGAAATTTGTTTTGGTCGTGTGGGTTGGAATGATGAGCATCACTTCCTTTGTTGTGCAGCATGTGCATCTGGCAGACATCTGTGTCTATGTGCAATGGTTCTGTACCCCCCTCTCAAGTGTTCAGTTGTTTTTGTTATTAGACAAATAAATGTTACTGATTGCAGATGTTTTTCCTTGTGAATTAATGTTATCTGGTGTGCTTGAGTAAGGAGTGTGTGTGGTAAGCCAAAATTTGGTTCCTTTCCAAGACTGTCCATCTGCAGCCCAACAGAGATGCACACATATAGACATCAAAAGAAAACAGAACACAAAACACACATATATATATATATATATATATACAATTTAATTGTTCACGAACCAGAACATTATCCGTAACTGCATATAGCTGGCAATATTCAAAAGTGAGAGTAAACTACAAAATTCACACTCCTTGCTACGTGTGTAAACCACTTCACTGGAATGTACACAGCGTTGAGCTGTTGCACAGGAAGCCTGGTAGTAATGAAAATAGAATCTCAAGGTACCACAGTTCATACTTCAACACAAACAGCAATTCTTCACAGCAAATCACTATAACCTTCCTAAGCAGGAAATAAATAAAACTAGGGGAAGTGTTTAGTTTTTCTCATGCATGTTGACACATGAGTGAGCACAAACCTGCATTCAGGGTATCATCTCAGGATCTGATGATTCGTGAAGATTTTGTTGGTGTTCCTGTGCAACTAATGAGCCAAATAAACTGCACGCATTTGACCAAAAAGCTTTCCGTCAGCCTCTTCAACCACAGCTAATACACTGCTGTGCAACAAAGTGGACGGTATGGAGAATCTTGTGCATATATAAAACTGGTATTTTATCAGCAATTGCAAAAAATAACTATGCAGAAGAACTTACTGCAAAGAAACGGCTATCAATCTGTTCAGAATTGAATTAATAAAACCGTAAATTCAGTCCCCATTTTATTCCAGCATGCAGTTTCAAAGCCAAGCAATCGATGCCAATAAACACGATTTGAGCACTCTTAAAGTCTGTCAAGTCCAGTTTTAAAGTACCTACCATACCCACCAAGACTTGCCTGTTGTAGCACTGACAATACTTCTACCATAACCTGGTACAACCATGGAAGCGAAATACAGCTTCTTGCCTCTATACAAAGGATAATATTTAGCACATCCCAACAATAGTTTCTTCTCTTTCAAGTGCACAGTTGTCCCACTGGTGGCTGCAGGATACTGGCTATGGAGGTTAAAGTATGTCATGCAACATGCTGCCAATGCTGTGGTTTAACAAGAGACAGTACATGTCGATGAACCTGTAAAACGATTCAGGTAACAGTCACCAACGTCCAAAGACCTCCGGCTCAAACAGAGCCATATTCGTCCATCCACTTGAGGTATTTCTCAATATCATCCTGTGACACAGACTTGTTGACTTTCTTGATGGCCTCCTCGAAATCCTCCATGGAGGTCGGTGCCATCAGCTCTTCCTTGGGGATGTTGCGGATCTCGTCTGGCCGCAGTCCCTTGATTCTTCGTCGGAACGACATCATGGCTGCATCTCTGGAAAAGGAATGGCCCATGCACGTTTACTCAACTTGTACGTGAAGTAGAGTACATTATTCAGCAACCTATGCCCCTGCACAGGTAAGGCGAAGTACAGAGGACAGGAAGCTCAGCTGAGGCACTGTCTGATTGCATGGACTGTTAAAAATACAAGGCAGCAAACACAAGTTAGGATAACATCCCACACTACCATAAAAAAAATAATGACAAGAAAGAACGGGAAATCCTAGCGTGCAAAACATTACTGTAAAATGTCTGTGTCTACAGTCTTTCCCCCCTCTCTCCCTCTCACACACACACACATCTATATGCAAATTTCTCTGACAATAATGGACAGACCCCCAAAGCCATTCCCTTGTAGAAGTACACCCACCTGCACACGTTGGTGATGTCTGCCCCAGAGTATCCGTCAAGTTTCTCGGCCACCTCTTGCAGGTCTACAGATTGTTCAAGCTCAACTTCCCGCAGGTTGATGTCCAGGAGCACCTTGCGGCCGTCCGCTACGAACACAGAAAAATGGCAAGAATGTCAACAAAATTGATAAGAGAATGCAATGTGTTCAAAACTGAAATGAGTGATTTGGGGGGCACCACATTTTCAAAAGCACCACTGACCAGCAACAACTGACCTAGACTGCTCACGCTTGTGCCAAAACACTTATTTGTAGTCCACTGTTGTAGTGGTGCCCTTTTTTTTTTTTTTAGGGGGGGGGGGGGGGTGTATGTGTATGTCCTGAATGCTTTGACTGCTGTTGTATACAATTCCAGTGTACTTTGCACTATGCACCTGCTAATTTCCATCCCTACAAACTTATCTATACATAAATAAAGGGGTAAAAAAGGAAAATAAGTAGAAACCCACCAGTTGGCAGAGGGATGTAGATGCGTTTCTCTAATCGGCGTCTCAGAGCTTCATCCAAGTCCCAGGGGAAATTGGTCGCTGCCAGCACCATCACACTTTTTGTTGGGTCTCCGTCTTCAGGATTACTGCCAACACCTGACAAGCGGTGAAGGAAACAAAATTTGAAAGTCAGACACAAATTTATTGTCAGGGAACAGATGCTGAACTACCGAGTCCGTAAGCTCCCCCTCTTATGTCCATATATGCAAACTAGGTATGTGTATCATGACAGGAATATGTCGCCTTAAAACAACTGGTAGCCTCATGGTGTGACTGATCCATAGACGCAGCATGGCTCCTATCTCAGCAACCTTGACCCGCAGAAGCCTACAATTCTGTATGTCTTTAGCTTTACAGGACCTTGCTTGAGTCACCCTAAGCAGTCCAAATCAATTTGTGAGATTTGGAAAGTCAACTCATGTCCGGAGGTTCAAACGATTCAACTGGTTTATTCCGATAATCAAATTTTGCTGTAAACTGATTCTGAAACATACCATCCATCTGAACCAGTAGTTCGGTTTTGACCCGACGACTAGCTTCGTGTTCGGATTCACTGCCACGTCTGGAGCAGATGGAGTCGATCTCGTCGATGAAAACTGTACTGGGTGCATAGAACCTGGCCTGAGGGAACCACGGGTCAAACCATTCAATGCTGATTGAATTAACAATGGGATACTGCTTAACAGAAATGTATGTTTTGTCAAAGTCAGTAACGACAGTTCCTTAACTTTCATTTCAGAACATCCAAACACATTCTCTCGCTCACTCTCTCTCATGTGCATGCACACACATGCACACAAACATACTATCTTAAATCACAGATCCTTCAAAGCACACAAAGCCTATAACAAAATGCTTGAGACAAAACACAAAGGGTGTAGTGATGTGACTGGGCCACAAAGCAGAGGGAAAACAGAGAGATCAGCAAGTACCATGGACACAGCCGAGATAAAAACATTGAAACAAAGGACAGATGGCACACTTCTTTTCTTCGTTAAATCATATTGCAAAAAGAAAAAAAAATGAGATCCTTATAAACAGATCCCGACACTTAAACTCGGGAAAGACCCCAAGAGAGAGGGAGGTGTGCTGACCCCAAAAATAGATGAAAATACTGGGTGTACATTTTGCGGCCGATGAAACTTTACTTCCGATGAATGTGACTAGCAAAGCAAACTCAACTGGTAAACAAAAAAGAAAAAAAAAAAAAAGGTTAAAATCCACACAGCTGACCTATGTTGCACACAGACCTACCATTTCAAACAGGAGACGAATTAATTTTTCTGATTCTCCATGGTACTTGGATGCAATACTGGAGGTGGAAACGTTAAAAAATGTTGTCCCACACTCGGTGGCGACGACTTTTGCCAACAAAGTCTTGCCAGTGCCTGGTGGCCCAACCATCAGAACACCCTAGCAGACAAGACATGAAAAACTCATGCATGCAAACAGACAATACAAATAGTTTGGAAGCCTGCTGCCGGAATGACTTATGACTGCACTTTGTAAAGTACAGTGCAGACATTGCCTGTTTTCTTTTGTTGTTGTTCGGGTGGTGGTTTTTTGTTGTTGTTTTTTTTTTTTTTTTTTTTGGGGGGGGGGGGGGTTTGGCTGCTGTTTTGTGTTACATGTATTTGTGGGGGGTAATAATAATAATAATGATTATTATTATTATTTGGGGGGGGGGGGAGGGGGGGGGTTTATTGGGAGTTTCCACTATGTATGGGTGATATCAAAGACAGCGCAACGAGAAAAAGGCCAGCAGAAATATTTGGCCCAGCCGGGATTCAAACTCATGACCCCAGCACTGAAAGTCCAACGCTCTACCATGTGGCTATCCCGGCTCCCCGGGGATGGTCTGGGAGAGGAAGTGTTGTTGTTTCTTCTTGAAAACTATGTGTGTCTTTCACAGTGATTTCAAACCCTAAACCCCCGAAACCAGGCTAGCAACATCTTTCCTTCCGACCTGTCTGGCAGCAGGCTTCTTCTGCGGTCCTACCCCACAGCTTACCATCTCAAATAGAAGCCTGACCAGCTTTTCCGACTCGCCTCTGTACTTATTAGCGAGACTGGAGGTGGAGACGTTAAAGAAAGTCGTACCGCACTCGGTGGCCACTGCCTTGGCCAGCATCGTCTTCCCTGTGCCCGGCGGGCCTACCATTAACACACCCTACGAGGAAGATGCTCATCAGTGGGGGTAATGCAAGACATTATTCCAAGTTTTAACGAATTATAATACATGTATTTATATCAATGTTCCTTAGTACACGTTGGCGAAGGAACAAAGGACGATCTTCCTGAAAATGTACGCAACACAAAATCACTAACTACACAGACACCACCAGAAGTATATATATATATACCTCAGTGTGGCATAAACAAAATATGAAACATCAAACTAGATGTAATACAATTTGAACAAGTGTGCATGGCTGACGTGAGCATGCATGTTGGGTTCAGTTTGGTTCGCTGCGCCTTGAGCCAAGCAACTGGCTCAAGAACCTACAATAATTCCATTTTGTTATCAGCAGTATTCTTCGGAGTCATAAACCTGGCAGCACAGTAGCCTTTTTGGCAATACAAGACGGCACACTACGCTGACGGTGACCTGTAGTGATAGTTTGTAAAAAAAGGGAATAGCAGACATGAGAGCAAAATGTCCGACTGTGAGCTCTACCTTCCATGGACGGCGAATGCCCTTGAAGATGTCCGGAACCACCAATGGCAAGACAACCGCCTCCTCCAAGAGCTTCTTGGCTTCTGTGAGGTCAGCAATGTCATCCCTGGACAGGTTGGTACATTCTCATCATTATCATGGTTGCAGCAGCTGTGTGGGTTACGTGTATTCCTAACGACCAAAACAGTCTGTTTTCTTTTTTTTCTTTTTTTTTTTGCTGCCACAACTCTTTGCCGACTCCAGTGGTGTCCCTCCCAGGTCATGGGTGGAATCCACGGAGGGCTCAGAAGTTGGGGCAATTTTTATTATGCATGATGATGGAGATGAGGATGATGGTAAGATGATGCTATGGAGGTCCGTGTGGTTTGGGACTGCGGGACAGGGCCGCATTCCACGCTTCCTGTCATAAATATCCCGGCATTAACCAGGCCCGGGAAGTACGACGCCTGCGGTGCCGGCCGTGTAATCATCCACATCATAAGATGTGTCATACCAAGGGAAGCACCCCCAAAGTCGCACCCGTGAAGTGGGTGAAGCTCGGCTGTGTGGCAACAGCCTCCCCATTGGGCCCATAGCACACCCGCTCTGGGTAGGAGCCGACCTAGGTAGGAAAAATCCCGCTTGCCTCGGCTGGGACTCGAACCCGGGTCTCCCGGTCCATAGTCCGAAGTGCTAACCACTACACTACGGGGGCCGGTAAACAGTCTGTTTTCAAAACAATAACCTTATTCAATGTCATATTTTCAAAACTTACTAAAAGATGCGACCAATTCTGGAGGGAATTTTAAATAGGTGTTTGGGTTGGAACAATAACCCTGTTTTTTTTAATAATTTTCGAAAATGAGATTAGGGGCTTGGTATGATCTATGGGAACTGCAACAGCACAGACGTCCCTGTTGACTGTACAAGTTTAGGACATTTGTTCTGAATACTGTCCACTGTGGCAGAAATAATAGGACTTACATGTCTGCTTTTGTACGGTAAGACTGTAACTGGACATTTAAAAAATGAACAGTCTATTTGGGACTGATGTCAAACTCACACGAAGCCTGAGGGGTATATGACTAAGAGGGCAGGCAGGGACTTGCACTTCAAAGGACTCTTATGTCGCTAAACGCTAAAACCGGTAGGTTTTTTGTTTTTGTTTTTGAAATACTAATCTCCACTCTAAGAAAATCGGCTTTGCTGGAACAAGCCCAACAATGTCAGCATTCCGCCGAAAGTGTGTAAGACTTACCAGTGGACGTTGGGGTTTTTCTGGACGATGTCTCTCTCCAGGTGCTCCACCAGCTCTTTGTCCCCGCTGGCCGCCTCAAATTTCTTCTCGTCACCCTCCTCCTGTTTTAACATACGCTATGTTTACAAAATGAGGGAACGGTCGACATGGAGACAGTGCTGTTCAGAGGAATAAGAGGAAAATAAGTACACAAATATTGCAGTAGCTCCGCGGAGAGGAGCAACTCACTGACTGGCTGGGTCTAGCTTGCACTTACACTTTCTTTGCCTTCAGCATCCATTATTTGATTTTTCAAATGGGCTATATTTGATCAAACGACCACAAACTAAAGGCCGTTCTTAACCGGGCGAACCACCAGTCCGGCGAACTTGTTCGGCGAACTGTGTATTGTATAAGAACAGGGCGAGCGCACACACGTACGTAGTTCCAGAGGTTCGGCCGAACTAGTTCTCTTTCTTAACCGACTGTTAATGATATGCATATGTCATCGCCCGAACAAGGCGGACTCGGAAGTTGAGATAATCGTAAACAACCAAAATGGCCGCCTTCATAATCGAGACGACGGGGCATTTGCGGTAGTTATCATTTTGAGTGAACTCTTGGAAGCCGAGGAAGAGGAGAAAAGAGGAAAAGAGCGCAAGAGAGTGAAATGTCAAGTGAGTCGATAGCCGCCTGGCCGTCCGCCATTTTCCTCAGCTTTGTATGCGCACAACAGCTCTCCCCGAGCAACCAATCAGAGCGCAGGATTGCCCAAAGGATCACGAGGGTTCCCACGACACACTGTGCAGACCTCAAATCTAGTTCGGCGTACCTTTCGAACCAGGGTTTGAGCAGGTGTTTGGTCGATTAAGAAACAATGTGCGCGAATCTAGTTCGCCGCACTCTTCGAACCTAGTTCGCGAACCAAAAGTAACCCCGGTTAGGAACGGCCTTAAAAGTGAAACTACTTTACTACATACACAATTTACGTTCTTTCCTGGGAGACCACAGACAATTTATGTTCTTGCTGATACTAACTGGGACTGGAAGCATTTTCAATCGGCGAATACTGTAGACTCAACCGACACTGTGAATGATTTTACATCTGCCACACCTTCTACAACCTATCTTTCACCTTTTTCTTCGGATCCCTGGGGGCTTGTCCTGGCCTCACCCTGTCACCTCCCCCACCCCCACCCCCTGGGGCTCCCCGGCGTACAGGTCCAGCGTTGGGGCGCCCTTGACCAGGGCGACCTCCTCGAACTTCGACTTTCTTTGGCGCAGGTCTGTTCCCCCGTATGTTTGGAGATGGCCTGGAATGGAGAAAACACAAGTCCACATACAACAACTTGCAACTTAGTTTAGCTGCTAGTAAAAGAAGGTTTGTACTGGGCGCTTTTTTTCTGTATGTTTCACTTTCAATTTGATCCAGTAATATAACATAGACCCGTACAATAATAATAAGTATTGTACATGTAGGCGCTTTACCCAATTTCACGAATTGGCTCAAACAGCCGCGAACTGAACCAAACAAGCACGCTCACGTGAATCACACGCATTCTCTCACACACTGGACATCAACACATTACAATCATGTGGTGCGAAGGGTCAGCTCAGCTACTTAAATTTCGGAATCTAGAATTGCATTTATTTTTTTTAATTTGGTGAGCTGAACATTTCCAAAGTATATAACTGTAGACCCTGTGGGCTACACTGGATAGGGTCAGTCTTGAGCTAAGGGAGAAGCACCCCTACCCCTTGAGCTAAGGGAGAAGCACCCCTAATCCAGCCTGCCGAAGACGCAACGTGTCAGCCATGGCGCATGGTTTTAGCAGGGCTAAGAATGGTCAGGCCTAAAAAGGGAGGACATCTGCGCGGTGGCAAGTTCATGACGCGCGGCGGCAAGTTCGGAACGTGAAATGCTATAAAACGGCGGGACAAACACAAACTGAACAATCAGAGCAACAAAAGTCTATCTATATAATGCTTAAACAGCATAAGATAGCCCACTGTGTGTCTGACATGTTAACCAACACTTTCAAAAGATACAAAACACAACACTCTGTACTTACATACATACATGTATATTTGTAAACATTACAGACCGAAAGCGACAGCTCAGAGTCAACACTTTCAACTGCATCAAGATGACACACAGTGAGCCTAAACCCTCAATTTCAACCTTTTCTGATCATTCAGCTCATAGAAATATTACCCTTTCTATTTATATGGCTGGTAGCTCTAAACCACAAGTCCATTCATGCTTGGTTGAAAATAGACAGCCGTTGTCCTGAATGACCATATGACAACAAGCTGCATTTAAGAAAATTTATATACCCCTTCAGACTCGTCCTCGCAAGCTTGTGTTTGGACGTACCCACGTGTTTCTCCAGGGCGATGCGACCTTTCGCGCCGTAGTTGATTTCGCAGCAACATAACTTAGCGAGCAAAATGCCGATCCTGGCGCATCAATCTTTTGGATAAAGCTGCCCATCATCATTAGCTTGCTTTACGTCCTATGGCTTTTGGCCCTTAAGGACAAGTTGTTCCTGGCGCGTGTCTTTGGCGCTTGGCTAGGCGAGTGTCTTTGGGGTGTGTGAGGGCTGCTTTGCTAAGCTTTGGGCAACGTCAGAGGCTCTCTGCTTGGCTTTCGAATGCCTGGTCTGGGTTTGTTTTTCAGTGCCTCAGTCTGTTCTGTCATCCGTACTTTTGCCTAGAGCTGCCCAATTTCTCGTCTTCTACTTTATACTCGATCCAGTCCCATTTCCAAGGGTTTCGAGAACCGGAATCATTCACTTTCTCGCCAGGCTGAACAACGTTTCGACACGCCGCCATTGTTACTACCACCGGAAGTGAAAAGAAATAGGGTAGACATGCGCACACGCAACTTCTCGTTGAATCGAGGTCACGGCCAACTCCAACTGGTCGTCTGCAATCGTACGGGCGAGTGGTTTGGTTTTTTTTTGCGCTTTTTTTTCGGCGGAAACGACCAGCTTTTCGGCGGATCAAGGTTTAAAAAAGGCGGACAATTCTTAGCCCTGTTTTAGGGATAAATTAGGATACACACACATCAAAGGTTATGGTTATGCATCAGACTAAAATTTCGTCATGGCGTCGCCCCTATCAGTGAATTTAACCATTGAGTTTAAAGGTAGGGAATGACAATGGACTACACTTTTGCCATGGCGTCGCCCCTATCAGCGAATTTAACCACTGAGTTTGAAGGTAGGGAATGACAATGGATAAAATAAATGCATACATATAACAACCCCATCACACTTGCTTCGGCCTTAGTCATAGCTTAACTTACCCATGCTGAACAGGTGTTGGTGGGGGCCAAACATCAGGGTCCCTGGTGGGCTCCTCGTGGCGAGAGTAGTCATTGTAGGCGTTGTAGTTGTCGTAGCTCTGGTATTGGCGCGAGTTGTCTGCCTTGAAACTGGCAAGGATGTTGCTGATGTCCTTCACTTGTTCGTACTCCTGGGTCACTTCCTGTTTGGCCTGGTGACAAAAACATGGCATCTTGACATGCATATCTAGTACTATAATCATCCATCCAGCATGCATGATACAACAGCGAAGGAAGATACAGATCTACTGAATCCGTAAATTTAATCTGTGTTCCTAGATGAGCCAACTGATGATGTCCGACTCCGAGGCATGTGTTTAGGTCTGGGCTAGCACGCAAACAGGCATGAGTTTTCCTGCTCCCAAGAAAAGAAGAAAACAGTACATATTAAAAAGAAACACAGGAAACGGTAGCGATGTCAAGTTCTCCTGAAAACCAACAATTAAAACGGGGGTGGGGGGTTGGGGGGGGGGGGGGGCAATTTGTCCTGCATGTCCAACTTTTCTTTCTGTTTCTTTTTTTTCCCTTGCAGAACTGTGGAAAAACAAAAAGAGAAATATACGCACAGTGGAAATTGGCCTAGGGGCTGAAAAACTCATGCCTGAAATGATATGTGATACTGATAAACTGTCACACTCGTCCCACTTTTTGTGGGGTTTGTTTGGGTTTTTTTTTTGTTGTTGTTGGTGGTGGGTTTTTTGTTGTTGTTTTTGTTGTTGTTGTTGTTTTTTTTTTTTTGGGGGGGGGGGGGGGGGGGCACTGTGGAAAAACAAAAACAGAAGGGTAGAAATTGGCTAAAAGGCAGCGGAATTCTGCTGAACACCTGAAAAAAAAAAAAAAAAAAAAAAACTCATACATGTATGCCAAAGCATGCAACCAAGTGGCTGGTTTTCTTTACAACCTGAAATTGTAGTGTGAGAGGTAATAATATAAAATATGAAATAAAGGAATAGGTGAAACTAACTCATTTCTCTGTGTGTGTGTGTGTGTGTGTGTGTGTGTGTGT
Source organism: Batillaria attramentaria (assembly GCA_018292915.2). Lineage (NCBI taxonomy): Eukaryota > Metazoa > Mollusca > Gastropoda > Batillariidae > Batillaria > Batillaria attramentaria. The sequence continues at coordinate 246,635 of JACVVK020000377.1, forward strand.
GTGTGTGTGTGCATATACATGTGTGTGTGTGTGTGTGTGTGTGTGTGTGTGTGTGTGTGTGTGTTTGAACTGATCAATGCACAAAGAAAGAACAGCTGTCTCATTAAAGACAGGTAAGCACTATATTTGAAACTTACTTTCTGCCATCTCTGTTTGCTTGCTGGGTCTCTGATGGACGCAAGATGTCGCTGAATCTGCTGTATGACACCTTGATAGTACACGAGAGATGTCTCGTAGTCTCCAAGCAAGGCACTTTCCCGGCCCATCTTTGTGTTTTCGTGTATCTCATTTAGACTCATGTTGTCAAGTGCTGGGGTAGAGTGTGACACTCTAATTCTAAAAGTGAACAAAAAACAAACAAAAAAATTCATGACCACAGGAAAGTACAAGGGTAGTAATTACTATTATTAGTATTAGTAGTTATGGTACAACTATTTTACTTTCTAATGGGTTTCAAATAAGATGGTAGGAAACAACTGTAAAGTGTGGCTGCAAATTAAGAAGTGTGTGTGGGTGGGGGGAGGGGGGATGAATCAAGTGACCTCCTATTCGAAATGTGTATCCAGTCTGCTGTGTGCTTCCTGAGGACAGATAGTTCGTGGGTCGGTACTCAGTATTTGCAGCAGAACTTCTATCATTGACACAATCATCTTGAACCATTCAAACAGCCATATCTGATTTGCTTGAATGGTAACAGGTAACATGCGTAAGCTACAAAAATACACTTGTTTTCGTTTGGTAAATGTTTACATTAGAGAACAGAAGTTTGGTTAGAATTCAGGCAGCTATTTTTACGAGTAACAACGGTTTGACGGAAAACATGGCAACTCATTCAAAATATACCTTATCAGATGACATGTATGAAAGTTACCTGACACGAAAAATATTGTAGGTGTGTGGAAATTGTATAATTTCAGGGATGAAAGACGTTCTCAATATAACCCTCGACTCGGAGTCACACCGGAATGCTGTTTTCTGACTGTTTGTAATGAAGCTTCCGATTGGATAAAGCCGCAGGAAAGGTAACTCTGAAAACTAAGGGGTTATTTTGGGAATGCGGCTGCTCTCAGCAGCCACACTACAGCAGCGTGTACACAGACCCACAACGGACAGTTTAGTATGAATACGCGCGCATACCACGACACAAATCTGCTTGCGTGTCCATCAACAGTGGAGGAATAATAATAATAAAATGATTGAATATTGTGTAGGCGCTTTGTCCATCGAGTTTCTTGAATTGGCTCAAAGCACCGGGAACCCAACTGACACGCACGCCCACGTGAATCACGCGCACTTACCAAGTTCTCTGGGCTCTGTGACACTGACACTGGCCGCCCATGAACACATTACTCGTGTACAATCGCATGCAGTGATGCGAAGGGTCAGCTCAGCGCTGATTTAAGTTTTGGAAGTTAGAATTGCATTTGTTTTTGAATTTCACTTTGTGGACTGAACATCACGGCAGTCACAGTCCCCAAAGCACCAGCCGGTAAGCCGACGGGGGAGGGGGGAGGGGTCGGAGCCGCAGTACCCGGAGAGAAGTCCCGACGGTCGGCCCGAACGGTGCCTACGAGTAGGAAAAAATCTTTGTCAGAGTGGGACTCGAACTGACTTTCGAGCCCTCCGTGGATTCCACCCATGACCGGGAATACCACTGGAGCAGGCAAAACGAGCTGGAGCAGCAAAAAACAAAAAAAGAAAAAGAAAAAAAAGTTACCCACTTGACCACTGACCGCTCACCAAGATGTGGCCCTTCAGTTGGACTGACCGACTCCAGCTAGGGTCACTTCTCCCTCTCGGCAGTTTTGGCTCATTTGTAGCACTTCGGCGGTCTATTCAGTGACACCATCAGTATTCTGAAAAAGTCCGGCAAAAGTCTTGACTTATCATAGTCAAGCGTTTCCGACAGCTCACCGCGCGGAGCTCAGTGAACTGAACCGCACAGCCCGGGGGACGTGCCCAACTTGGCGTGGAGGTTACTCGGCCTACCCATCCCCTATCCGGGCCATGCCCGGCCTTGGGCATGTTTTGAACAGGCTTGCTCTCTGAGTGTTACTTTTGTGCTCATCGAGCGTTTCGGCTCACCGCCGGTGCGGAGCTGCGGAACCGCGCAGGAAGTCAGTGTCAAACCAGTTGGGTGCCAGTGCGGGGTCCCGGCCTAGCCCTTCCCGCCGGCTATGCCCGGGACATGCTTTGAGCCGGCTCTGCTCAATGGAACGTGGTGACTTTTTCAGCTCACTGGGCACCCACCACCTATCCCTTGAGCATGTTTTGAACCGGCTCGCTCGTGGTTACTTTAGCGCTGGCTCACCGCCGGAGCGTTTCGGCTCACGGGCCGGGCAGGACGACGATGTGTCAAACGTTGGGCCCACTAGGCCTCCCTATGCCCGGGACATGCTTTGAGCCGGCTCCCTTGCGGTGACTTTTTCGGCTCATTGGTCGGTAGTGTATGCACTGGTGACCGTGTCACAGTGTGCATTCAGTTGGGGGTCGCCGTGCGGCCGGCATGTTTTGACTGAACCGGCTCGCTTGCGGTGACTTCCAGTTTGCGGCGTTCACCAAGCGTTTTGGGCTCACCGCGCGGAGTTGGAACCGCGCGGGGTACTAGTACATCAGTTAAAGCCGGCTTGGCGTGAGGGCTTCCTACCGGGCACCACCCGGCTTTTCCTTGGGCATGCAGGTTTCAGTTGAACCGCGCTCGCCTCGATCAGTGCTTGCTCACTGAGTCAATGGAAACCGGCTGCGTCTGATGTCACGTTACTAGCTCGCTGACTGAAGTTTTGCACTTGGGTAAAAAGAGACTGACGTATGGACGTACGCTGTTTTGGGATCAGTGGGGGCATGTGTAGAACGGTACGTCAGACGGTGTGGCTGCTGGGGTTTTTCACTGAGTAAACTGAGGCTTTGTGCGTCCCAGTCACTCAGTATGACTTTTTACATTTTCATACAACAAAGATTCTTTCAAAAAGTTTTCTTTTCATCGGTCTTTCAGTTATTTATTTTTCAGAGTCTTGAAGTATTCTGATCGGTAACCGAGGTTGAGGTGTCACACTATGATGTGGCGGAGAGTGAGAAGGGAGAGAACCAAGTCCGACGAGATTTGCCGAGAAAACGCGTGTCCTTGAAATTATTCCACAATGGCGGACGCCGGATTTTTCAAGGTAAGCAATAAGAATCCACGTTATCGCTTCCTAAGAACGTGAAATATATTTGCATGTGTAGGAACAGTATTAATTGTGGGTAAAGAGACCTAGTATGTTAATGAAATCACAATATCCGATTTATGTATTGTTCAGTTAGTGAAACAAGACACGCGTTTTCCACGCTGCACACAACATGGCGCCGTTGCTGTACTTCCCTGGTCCAAAACTAATCAAACTCAATTGTGTTTGCTTGCCCCACAAAATTTATAGGTTACCACAAACAGTGTAAATGCGTGGAAGTTGTGCGAATGTTTTCGACTTTTCCCGTTTCTTTGATAAAGTGGGATGAGAAGTTGAATAAGAAAGTGGGTGTGGAGCCACTCTCCACAGTAGATCGCACTAGATGACTAGATCGCTCTTTTGTCAATTTGTGCATGTGAAACATGAAACTTGTGTTGTAGGGAACGACAGCTGAGCAAGACAACCGCTTTGCTGACAAGAAGAAGAAGCTTATGAAGTCGATGCGGTTTGGAGATGGTTTGGAAAACAAGGTCTGCATTTGTGCTAGTGGTACTAGCAGATCATTTGTAACCTAGTTCATCTAATTATTACATCAATACATTGTAGTAACACTAACAGCAGCAATTTTTCTTTATCATCCTGAGCCTTGTCACTGAGTAACAGGTTTCCTTTGACTTTAATTGTTGTGGTTTATCAAAGTGAGTTGAAGCCGAAACTGATAGTGATAGGCAGTTTTTCTTACATCTTTCAAAACTGTGGGTTACTTTGACCCCCTCTTTGTAATTCTACTATTTCTAGTGGACATTTAGACATAAAGAATTGTCATGTCAGATCCAAGCAAGATTGCTGGGGGGGGGGGGGGGGGGGGGGGGGCTGCTTGTTCTGCTTTTTCCCCCTGCTTCTGAGCTCTTTTTGCTTTCTAAGTTCTTAGTTTCTCTAGTCCATGATAATCATGCATCACAATGATGTTCAGCAGACCTGTTTACCTTTACGATTCTGGCCTTTTTTTTTTTTTTTTGGTAAGAGCAAGTTATGCGCATGCATATGATATATTATGATAATGGTGCACTGACAGTCGTACTAATTTACAAGTACGTCAGTAGTAAGTCAGTAAAAAAGAAAAGAAACTGCATCTTGCAACTCTTCCTGCATATGAGATAGGTGTCCAGTATAATAGCAAAAACAAATTTCTCAGTCAATCAGCTTACAGAATTCACCTGTAATGGCTGTAATGGCTGTATAGGTTTCTCCTATTTCAAGTTGAATTTAAAAAAAAATAAACAACACTGAAGTCAGCAGATGATTTTGAAAGCACATACCCTTGAAAATCAATGTGCGCATTAATTCTTGGCATTTCCTTCCGAGTTGTAGATTGTACTACTTGTTGCCAAAATCATAGTACTTTTTGTCTGTGATCTTTCTACTTGTCAGTGCTGATGGTGAACAGGCCTGGATCGGTGTGATAATCTCTGTCAGATTCTGAAATCTCTGCATATATGATACACATATATTTGTGTGCCTAATAATTATAAAGAACACTTGAAAGGTGATGAATGACATAATATTGATAATATTTGATTGACTCAGTACATATTTGTACGTAAATTAATTGCTTACATTTCCTCTCGTACAGGTTGATATGGCTAAGGTGAATGCCGACAGTCTTAAACCCTGGATCGCGCAGCGCATCACGGAACTGTTGGGCATGGAAGACGATGTCGTCGTAGAATTTGTTTACAATCAGCTTGAAGTCAGGGTAATGCATTGTTTCTGGATGTTCATGTACGCTTTTTTTCAAGAAGTTGTTTCATATTCATGATTGGCAGTTTCTTTCTTAGTGACTCTATTGCTCCCTTGATTGTGTTCTTTCTTCCTTGTATGCGAGCGGGAGGGCAGTTTTTATTACCACGATTATTACTATTTTGCATTACAAATTCATTTGAAGGTGTTTTGGTGACTGCTATGTGTTTTGCCAGAAATTGGTCCTTTTTCCAAATTTCATTGGGAACCTAGGGTCTTGTTAAACCTCAGTCCCCACCATCTGAGTATGGTACTCTTTTTTTTTTTTTAAAATCAGAATAAAAAATGAAATTGAAAGTTAATTTAAATATTGTTTTGTGAGAGTCTCGACCACCTATCTGCTCTTACAGTGTAGTCAGTGTGCATCTCCTGTCTTTAGTGGCTAAGGCGTAGGAATCATGGATCAATATTGGGGCTTTAGAATCTGTGAAGTGCTAAAGTCTTCCAGACCAGAGGGAGGTGCAGCTGAAAGAGTGCTCAGATTCAGAATGCCATTTTTCACTGACTTGCGTAGAGCGAGTTTATAAAGACTCGTGCAGACTGAGAACTATGTCACACTCACAGGGTTTCGGGTTCTAATCTTGCTTTGTAAGCAGTTGCATGCGTTGGCAGTTTGCCAGCTGTAGGTCTGAAGGTGCGTCTTTGCCTAAAGAAGTGTCTCTGAGACTAGATTCCTTCACAGTCACACCCACAAATTTCTTTTTGTTTTTTTTTAAACGGCAGAGTGTCATTTTTAAACTAGCTGTATAGGCAGTTATGTTTAGGGATGTCTGCTGTCTGTTGCATCACACTTATACTGTTGACTGTTTCCTTCCAATATTAGCGATGATCATATTACAAAATGGCCTCCCCGAAACTCAGAGACAAGACAAGGCGCACTCAATGACAGGGTATTTCCATAAGCTAAATCTTTTCCGGAGCACCGCTCCTCGTCGGTCGAGGCCAATGGCAGCCTGCAAATCAAGGTTTGATATTCCTGTGTTTTATTCCTGTCAGTACAGTGTATCTCATTTTCCTTTGCTGCGCATTTTTGCAATGTGTTTGGGTGTAAGTGTGCCCGCAGGAACAGTGCAAAGGTTTCAGTCCTGATGGAGAAAAAAAAAAAGGAGTCCTCGTTACTGACTTTAGCCTTTCATTTTTGTTTTGTTTTGTTTGAAAATGAAGTGGAAAAACAGGAAGCATGTGAGAGACTACCTGTTTGTTTTTTCTTTTATCTTTTTGGCAAGAATGTGTAGAGCACCATGATTATCCAGTCACACTTACAGTTACAGGTATGGAAGGCTTCCTGTGTAGATGAGAACTTCCATTAAACGTTCTCAAGCTGGTCACTGTTTGTTTGGTTTTTTTTTTTCCTATCTAGGTGTTACAGTGTCAGGTGTGTGTGTTTGTGTTTTTTCCTTTCAGTTTTATAAGACTTAAGAGTACGTAACTTGGAATTAGATACACGCATCTTTCCTTTTGAAGGTTCAGTCACATTAACTAGATTTGTGTGTGTTTTCTGGAGCTTGGGGGTATTAATCTGCGTCTTCTGTTTCAGAGTGTTGAGGGGGTTTTCATCTGAGGAGTGAGTCGTAAAAATGCTCAGTAGGTGTTGCGCTTCAAGTTGAAATGTGGATTGGGTCAGGGTGCTTGTACAGTCTGAAGCTGTACTTGTGACACACACATGTAGCTGGTATTGGCATGTACGACCTTGCATATCAGCCTCAGACACAGGCGCTTGTGAAGGCTGGCTACCCCCAAATGTGTAGTGCACTTTTGAAGGGGAGAAAAGAAGCAGTTTTGGGGTGAAGCCTGCATACAGGCTTGTGCCAGTGAAGGGAGAAATAGTGGTGGCAGATAAATTGATCGCATTTTGTGCTCCTAAAAGCCGATTTTTATAACGGCAGATCAACTGTAGAGTAAGTCTTCGGATTTTGCTTTCCTTGAAGTTGCTTGTGGCAGGTTTGCTGTCCGAGTTTCAACCCCCACCTCTTGCTTTAAAGGAAGAAAAACCTTGGTCTAGCTTGTGTTGGTGCATGCGAGAAATGAAAAAAAAAAACTGCTACCAAACTGTCCGTGTCTTTCTCGAGTCTTTTCCCTTGCGTCTTCCAGTCTTGCCACTGGCGTTGTGGGTAACCGGTGTAAGATTTGGTCTTCCCACTCTGTATGCGCAGCATCCGGACCCCAAGGACATGCAGATCAACCTGACGGGGTTCCTGAATGCCAAGAATGCCAGAATCTTCCTCTCTGAGCTGTGGGATCTGCTGTGTAGTGCCCAGGACAACGTGACAGGCATCCCCACCAAATTCTTGGAGCAGAAGAAAGAAGAGATCAAGAAACGTCAGGTAGGTTAGACTTACAGGTGTGGTCGATAGTGTTTTGGGAACGCACGTCCTGTTCAGGTCAAAATTGTTTTGCTCTGTTTGCAATTGCCAAGGGTGAAAGTTGTCCGTGTGGGGCACGGAATCCGTATTTTTCTCGACCCGAAATACGGAATCCGTATTTTTGAAAAAAAAAAAAAAAAAAATCCGTGTAATATTCCGTTCGGCATTATCGCGTGGTCGAACCTGGATGAGAAGAAAACTTGTTTGGCCAATGGCTGTCGTCCGATCTCGTCAGTCAGCCAATCAGAAGCGTCAACAACCAGCGCACGGTCGCGGTTTTGCAGCTCACGAATGTTAGCATCCATGCGATCTTCGCGCCGATGAAGCATTCATCTGGATTTTTTAAAATCGAATAATTAAACCAACAGAAAGAAAAATACAATACGGATCGTTTCTGAGGGGCAGACGCGACGTTTTAGGTACAAAAATACGCGTATAATGATCGTCCGACTTGGGCGTACGCGTGCCGGATTTTCCCAGAGGCTCGATCTCGCCATTCGTTCAGTCTTTGCCGGCATCGATAAAGCATTGAGCGGTTGTGTTTTCTTACGCAAAACTAAAACAGCAGAAAGAAAAATGCATTACGGGTCGTTTCTTAGGGCCAGACACGACGATTAAGTTACCAACAATTTGCCTAGGATGATCGTGCGCGGGTTGTGGCACACCTGACTTGCGAGTACCGGATTTTCCCGAAGTCTATTTTAAGGCGAAAATCAATACGAGAAATCAATACTAGTGATCTCATTTTGGGGGAGGGACTAATCAAGATAACCATATGTAGTTAACAGTCAGGGCTTAAGATGTTCCACCGTGCTTTTGTCGGATTTCCACCTTTGGCTAAAAATGTTCTGGCCTCTCAAAATTTTCAGTCAGTCCTCCTCTGAAGCACTTAAACTGAATCACTCACACAGATTTCAGTGTATTTAAAAACTAATCTTGGGGAGCATTCCCCTGCACACCCCTAGCTTAACAATTTAGCAGGCGTGCACTCCTGGCTTTGACACTTCATCACCATAGTAAGTGTTAGGCAGTTTGTGGTAAACACACTGTGTAGTTTTACACACAAGCCTGTGCTTGCAAATCAGAATGTGTACTTGCAAAACTGCTGTGAATTTGTATAAAGTGTCATCCTGTTAAGTGAGTCCGACTGTATTACAGATACACTTTGCTATTCAAAAACTACACTTTGGCATCCCCTAAACCATGCTGAACCTTTCTCAGTTTCTGAGAGTAAACTGACAGGTCTTCTAATAAACTTGTGTACAGCAACAAGAGGTCTGTAACAGCTTGAGTGTAAGGGTTGAAATTTGAAGGGAAAATGCGGTAGATAAGAATAGCTATCAAATGCTCTAAGATGCCACGAGAGGCCTAGAATTGGCTCTTAAATTTGGCAAAATTCGTGTTTTTTTCCGGGGGGGCGTTGCCCCCCTGGTCCCCGCTGGGGCCTAGGCAGCCCCTGGACCCCGGCCTGGGAAAAGAAGTTTCAGTATTTTTAAAATTGCCAGCTTTCACCCATGAATTGCAGTCATATCTGAGGTCTTGAATGTATCATCGTGTGTACATTAAGGAGAGTTTGTTTCTGTGACAAGTTTATTTTAAGCTGTAAGGACTCTGAGTAGGTGACTGTATGTAGAAATGTCAAGAATGTGACTGAGAAATCATGCTTAGGAATTGTGGACGGGGAGGGGGGGGGGGGGGAGTAAGTAAGTGAGTGAAACTAAACAGGAGACGTAATAATCCTCTTTTGTTTCCCACCTTTTTTTTTTTTAACAGGCTGAACAAGAGCGTATTCAAGCCACCTTAAAGAGACACGAGGAACAGATTAAGGAGGCACTGAACCGTGAAAGAAAGGAAGCAGACAGGCGAGATGGTCGATCACCAGAGAAAAGGTTAGTCATGGTACTTCCAACACAGTAGCAGAATCAATGCTTTTTACGTGGGTTTTCTTGCTTTACTGGAGGATTTCCTGGAGAGCAATTCAGCTACCATTGCTCAGGCGAAGTTTTGACAGCCAGAAGAATCAATAACAAATTGAGTTAATAAATTTCAAAGAAAACTTTAAATTGGATGCGAAAGGCAGAATACCTGGTTTGTACAAGGAAAGAAAATGCTTTTTTACACTGTTTCACACAGCACTTCGCATGAGAACCGTGCTTCATCATGACTGGCTGGAGATAAGACAGAGCAGTATATCAATCATAGTCTAGACAGAAAGTTGTCATGGCACCAGGTGAGACTTTCCTTGTCTTTCACTTTCAGGAGAGGTCGGTCTCGAAGCAGAAGCAGCAGTCCAAAAAAGGACAAGGATAAAGAAAAGCCAACAAAAAATGGAGACGGTGGCACGGACAAGCCAGCGATCGGTTTGCCTCAGGTGACAGGGCCACCCCCGGTGAAGGACAGCGGAGATGCGGCAGCTGCTGAAAGTGAAATAAAACCGGATGTCGCACCTGCTGTAGTCAAGTAAGTGGAGGGTGCGCGTTTGCACGTTGCTTCTGGTGCCCGTTTTCTTCTCTCATTTGGTAACAGGGCTTAAGCACACTGGATTTGGTATGCTATTAGTTCCGTTTACCATATGAGTGGGCCTGGTTGCCAGGGTGGAATCACACAGTATGCATGGGCGGGTGGTCACTGACACGGTTACTTGGTGGAAAAGGACGTTAAGCTCCCAAACACTCACCCACTTCACCACCATGGAATCTTAAAACTCACAGACTTTCCATGGGGTAAGCTAGACCATGGGATCTATAAGTGGATCCTACTCCAGTTGAACCCCCAACCACTTGCCTGCAAACGCCATCACACACACACACACACACACACACACACACACACACACACACACACACACACACACACTGCCAGTGGATGTACCTTTGCATGTACTTCAGCAATGTAACAAGTGTTGGTTTTTGTGAAAACAGGACTGAAGTGAAAGACGAAGTGAGTGTGCCAGCCCCAGAAATGCCGAAAGTTAAAGAAGAGAAAGCCAAGGAGGAGAAGGCGGACAAACGCAGCAGATCCAAATCCCCTGGCCAGAAGAAGAAAGACCGATCCAGGAGTGGAGACAGACGTCCACGAGGACGCAGTAGATCTGGGTATGGCAGTTCACTTCTGCTTTGCTTTTGTGAAGGGTATGTTTGTGTACTGGTGGTTCATGGGTGATGTTCTTTAGTGTGGGCAGTTTTTCGCAGAACTCAGACCGATGGAAATGCCATAACCCAGGGGTTAATGTCTGCGATAGTGTTTCTTCCCTTGGCTGGCTATTCATATGTACATGTCATTCTGTGCATAGGTCAAGGTCAAGACGTAGATCCTCCCGTTCTCCCAGACGCAGCTCACCAAGACGCAGATCTCGCTCCCCACGTAAGCGGTCACCGCGCCGCAGGTCCCGCTCTCCTCGTCGGCGATCACGTTCACCACAGCATAGATCATCTCGTCGGAAAAGTCCTTCTCCTCGCCGTGGCAGAGGTTCACTGAAACGGTCCCCGCCAAGAAGACGGAAAAGGTATGGATTAGGCATTTTGTATGGAGATGCGTAGAAAAATGTTGTTGGGAATTTGTTGGAAATTCAGAAGGTAGCTGGGAGTGGTAAGTGTGGAAGGCACATAGTGACAGACACAGAAAAATAATCAGTGCTGTTAGTTACACCTGCAGAAATGAACTAAGCCATGGAGCGCCTGAGTTTGATAGTGTAGCCATTGTTGATCAGTAAAAATGCCACTGTTCCTTTTTCTAGGTCCAGCAGTGAGGACAGTTCTAGTGATTCGTCAGCTGACAGAAAGACTGCCAGCAAGAAGAACAGAAAATCGAAGGTGAGAGCACAAACGGCAGACCTCTATTTCATTTTAGTTGACTTCCTGCATAGCTTCCCCCCGCTCCCCCCCACCCCCATCCCCACCCCTCCCCCTCCCCTCCCCCTCCCCCTCATGAGTCAGGTTAAAATAAGCACATGTATTTGTGTGTGTGTGTGTGTGTGTTTACTGATTTGCATCTCACGCTCATGTTGGTATGTTCCATGTATCAAGCTTCTCACGGAGATGGTCGTGCATGGTGTAAAAGGTGTTTTTATTTGCTTTCAGGATGAGGATGAGGAAAAGGAATCTTCTTCACCAGAAAAGCAGGGCATCCAGCAGCGCCGTAATTACCGAGGGCACGATGCTGACGATGATGCTGCCTCGTCCTCTGGGTCATCGTCTGATGATGATGCACCTCCTGGTGAGTTGGGGGGAGTGAAGTACAGTTACTTTGTGCATAGTCTCTCCATTACTGGCATGCTCATTTTTAGGATCAGGATCCGTCTGGAGAATATTTCTCAAGATGAATGTGTATGTCAGGTTAGTTTTTCAAGTGTCTTATATGTTGTTTAAAGAAATAAAGAAACCTTCATATTCAGCGATCGTCAAATGCGCTCGCCCGCTCGCTTTCGCTACCAAATTTAACATCAGGCGAGTGAAAGCTCCGGTAGCGGTAGCCCGAATGGCGAGCAGGAATTCTGAGATGAATAAGAACCTAGCAGCCACTCCCGTCAAGTGTTTAGCTTCTCTATCATCGATGTCGTCTGCTGTGGGCCCGCCAATTACAGTTTCCGTGCATGCACTTTGTGTCATTTTCAGAACATCCGGTCTGCGATTCGGGCTTCCAGACTTTTTTCTTCAGGGTACCAGTTTTGTTCGGGGCGGTAGCCCAAATGGCTACCATGGTCCTGACACATTTGACGATCGCTGATATTTTTACATATTCGGTCTGTCTTTTGATTCAGCTTCCAGGCGAAGAGGCGACAGGGACCGTTCCCCATCTGTTGGTAGACGCCGTCGCACACCTTCCCCTTTCCGACGCCGTAGACGCACCCCTTCCCCACGCCGGCGTTCACCATCACCGCGCAGACGATCGCCATTTCCCAGGCGCCGTTCACCGTTCAGGTCCAGGTGTGTTTGGCTTTCCAGCTGTTTGTTCTTAAATTGTGCTTACTGACACTTGCATTTTTCTAAGCTTATTCATTGTTTGGGTTTAAATGTTCAATCATGGTTAGACGCTGTGTATATACTGTGTTTCTATAATATGATATGGCTGTATGGCAAAAGCTTTGAGATGATTTCACACATCATAGCTGAAGCAGGTGGTGATATTGAGTAACAGCGGCTGTGTCTGAAAATTCATTGATGTACAATGAACAAGTGTTGCTATTAGGAATTACAGGTGTGCAATGAACAGCTGTTAAAAAGCAAGAAATTGACTTACTGCACACACATACAGTTGTCCTTTGTATCTCTTCTGCGAAATCGAGTTAAAATGAAAGTTGGCTGAATTGTTTATTCCATTTGTTTGTCTGGCTTTCTAGGCAAGCCAACCCTTTTGGGCAGCGAATGAATATGCAAAGGTGAAACATGACACAAAACCTCTTATAACAATTAATAAAGCTTGTATAACTGGTAGTTTCTTGGTTTGTTTTTTTGTTTTTTTTCTAAACAGATTTCTGCTTGACTAAATCTTGTGCCGTCTCACTTGAAACTGTTGGGACAAAAGTTCTCTTATGCAATATCTGGAGATCCCTCCAGCCCCACCCTTTTCTTTGGGAGATTTGATTTGTGATGGAACCGCATGAAAGAGGGACAAGTCGCCCATGGAGATCAAATACAGCACCTGAGAATTTTTTTTTCATTTGTAGGTCTTGAAACAACTAATATAACTTAAGCACAACTAAGGCTGAGTTTTTAAAACAAGTGTAATGCAGCCACGCTGTACCAGCATGATTCCCGTGTTACACTTTACCAACCATTTTCTCAGAGTAGGCACTTCGCAACAGCAAGCTTAAAACAAACACATCGCAGACGCAGGCGTACACCATGCTACAGAAATAAAAGTTATATCTAAATGCGGTGTTTTTTCTACACTTTTCAGTGATGCCAATAACACCATATCCTCAAAATCACCTGTGTCCCCCTTTCGTCGGGTTCCATTTGTTCAGTTGCCTAAGGTCATGGCAGTGTTTTTGGCTGGCTGGTGCATTTCTCTTTGAACTTATTTTGTTCGTTGTTGGGATATTTTTCTGGTTATTTTGTGTTGGTTTTCTGTCTCTGCTTTGAAATAAAAGTGCATTTGGTTTGCTTCTGTTTTCCCATTTGGGAGGGGTACATTTTCATATTTGGTTTAGTTTCTAATGTCTTGGAGACTTCCTATGGTTGAACCGTATTAATCATACTTTTCACAAGTTACCGTAATAACCTCATCTTTTCTACCATCCTTACTTTTCGATCACAGTGCAAAATCTGGGAAAGTTAGGTTAAAAAAATCTCCTTACTTTCTGGCGTTGACGTTGATGACCTTTCATTTCTGGAGCATAAACACATATTCATCTTCCTTTTGCAGGCCTCCCAGACAGAGAAGGCGATCATCGATGAGTGCTTCCCCTCCTCGTCGTCGTCGCACGGCATCGTCTCCCTCGCCAGGCCCGCAGCGGCGCAGCCCATCTCCTCCTGCACGACGCAGGGGGGCCTCACCAGTCGGCCGACAGCGTCGGGAGTCCAGCTCTGCGTCTCCTGCCAGACCACGCAAGGTTGCAGCCTCACCGCCACCAGGTGACAGCTCGTCCTCAGGTTCAGAGTCTCCATCTCCAGACAGGCTGAAAAAGAAAAAGGTTTCTCCACCGCCAATGGAGAAAGTCAAGGAGAAGAAGCGGAAAGAGTCCGCCAGGTCATCATCAGGCTCCTCTTCCTCTGCTTCTCCGTCTCCTCCACCAGTCAAAAAGTCTAGCGGAGCATCCCGGTCTGGACAGCGTGGTGCATCACCTGAAACGCCCAAGCGTAGGCGTCGCTCCTCTCCCTCACCACCTCCTGTTGCTCAGCGCCGAGCGTCGTCTCCACGTGGTGACAGGCAGTCACCTTCAGCAGACAGACGGCGGCAGAGATCACCTCCTTCACGCCGAAGACCTTCATCTCGCAGCCCAGACAACGAAAGACGTCGTGACCGTGGTGGTAGTCCAGGTGATAGAGATCGCAGAAGGAGGTCTCCCCCTTCCACTAAACCTCGTCGGATGTCTTCAACCTCCCCGCCTCCGCGTGCTTCCCGTGCTTCGGTTTCACCGGATGTGCCTCGGCGCGGAGGGAGAGAGGCTCCCAGGAACTTGTCTCCTGTGAGACGGCGACGTGATTCCTCCCCTGAAGCTCAGCCAAAGGGGAGGAGGGAACGCCCGTCCCCGGACGCAAGGAAAGCAAAAGCAAAACACTCAGACTCTGACTCTTCCCCCGAGAGGGAAAGGTCGAACAAGAGAGGCGCAGACATCATCCGTCAAATCTCTAGAGACAGTCGATCCCCAGCCAAACCTGACAGGAAACGGTCATACTCCAGCAGCAGCTCGGAAGGGGACGACAAGAAACCAGCTTCAAGGAGAAGGGACGAGGACAAAAGTAAAAAGATGAAGAGGTCCAGCTACTCATCCAGCCCTGAGGGAAGACGGCCAGCCGCCCCAGGGGAAGGAGGCGACGGCCATCGCCGCCTATTTGTGGTGAAAGCCGACAAATCGGCGGTTAGGCGTGATGCAGATCGCACCGTGCAAGCCAAGGACGCCTCTCCGCCACCCAGGGCACTCAAGCCTGAGCCTGTCAAGTCTGGCAGTGACTCTGAGGTAAAGAGAGAGTTTCTGTGGTGTTACGTTACCTTTTCACTGCAGTTTTCTTTCAGTAAAGCATTACGCAAGCATATTTCTTTATGTTGTACTTCTAGGACTTTATTCCGGCGTCAGTATTACAACCTTTACAGATCCAAGCACCAAAAAAAAAAAAAAAAAAAAAGGGATGGTAGGGAAGAGGAAGTGGGATGAGGTGCATGTGTGAGTTGCAGTGAATCTGGTCTGATTTGCTGTTTTGTTTTGTTCACAGGGATCTGATTCTGAAGGGGGAGCAAAGAAGAAGAAGAAGAAGAAGGACAAGAAGCACAAGAAGCATAAGAAACACAAGAAGCACAAGCAGAAAAAGGCCAAGGATGGAGAGGTGAGCCTGGTTTTGGGGGACGATGATAAAATTACTGGGAATTTGACCAGAGTAGTATTAAGTTGTTGCCAGGTGCTCTGTTGCATGCAACAAGTAAAAACATATGAATACATTGTGTTGTTGGGTGTACACAGCCTATCGTCTGCACTCGGACCTATCAGTAAGAATGATAGCTAATAATAAAAATTAAAGCAGTCAAGAGAAAGTTTAAAAAAAAAAAAAAAAGATTTAAGAACCCAGACGAAGAAACTTTGGCCGATGTATGGTTGGGAAATTTCTGGAAAGGGTAACAGGCCATGGCTGTGTGTGGCACAACAGTCAGAAAAACTTTAACAAAATGATATAATTTTGTTTACCAGGGTTCGGATGATGAGGAGGAGAGCCTGGAGGAGCTGGAACGGCAACTGCGCGAGAAGGCACTACGCTCAATGCGCGCCAAGATGGCCATGAACCCGGACGGCGTCGGTGACAACACCGCCAGTGGGAATCGATCCGGTTCCGGTGACTGACATGATTTTTTGGGCTGTGCCTGCATTGGTGATTTAACACTATTTTGGGCCATTCATGGATCTGGTGACTGATGCTATTTTTGGCAATGCCTGCATCTGGTGACTTGTTCCTTCATCAGCTTGTGCCTGGTGTTTTGAGCATTGTCTCTACATGACAGCTCACTGTTCTAGTTATTTCCAAATGTACTGTGTTTCAGTAATGGCTTGGAATGCATCAGTATTGACCAGTGAAGATGGACATCAACCCTCATAAAAATTGAAAAAGATACAGGGTGATTTTTCGGATCTAGACAAATAGTGCGGTGATTAGGTGGTTCCCTACTGGAGAGATAGCTTGAAACTCCTGAACACAGCAGCATTTTCAGGTCATGAAGTGGTTAAGTGGAAAGTAGGAGAAAAAAACTCATTTTGCAGCGTTATTCTTGTATAAAGTTGACAGCCGTTCCAGTTAGTGTTGAAATATTTTCCCGACAGTTTTGTTTTTTAACTGTTCCTTGCTGTTCTGTGTATGTGTCGGGGTACCTGGGGTAGTTTCTTTCAACTGTTGTCGTGCTTTGGCCTTCTAGCTGAAAACTGCGCGATTGCTCAAATCCCAGCTTACCACTAGTAAGCGGCAAAACGACATCTCTGTGTTCAAACAGCAGTTTGGACACCAGGAAAAGGTGGGATATTTCTGCAAGAACAGAGGTAGGCGTAGTTAGTTACGTACATCGAAGGCAGACAGTATTCATGTTACTAGGAAGGATGAATGCCTTTGATATCCATTCTTTCATATGATATGCACTTTCCCAAAGGTGATAACAGCAACAAAAAAGGCGATTGCAGCTATATTGCAGAGTTTTTAACAAAATGTAGTGTGGAGAAGATGAAAGTGTTTGCTTGATTATGGTGTTACCACTACACTCACACATTGATATGGTTTGGATTAGGCTGGTGTTCAACTACTGTTGTACGGAATTTCGGTAACAGTTCAGTGTGTAGACTGGTGCAAGGAAATTTACAGCACATTGAGTCTTTGCATGTTTCTAAAGAGAGTGTAGTGGTAGTTGTGAGGTATGTGTTTCCCTCGTGTTTTTAACAGTGATTTTTTTTCGCACACTTTTTTTGTTTGCAGCGTCTTGTCACGTAACGTTTATATCATGAGTACAAGCTTCAAGTGTGCATGACTGTGTGTATGGGCTGATGTCATTTGAATATGATTCACTGTAAAGTGAATACGAATGGAAATCTAGTTTTTTTCTTCAACACACACAGAAATCAGGACTGGTTATAAAACTGCTTCAAGCTCCGGTGAGTGTTCTGTGTTTGTCAGAATCTGTACCAACTATTGACACTAATGACAGCACTGGTGTTCACAGTGGTTGATGTGCTTCATTGGTCGTTTAGCAGAGCTGAATTTTTTTTTTTTTTTTTTTTTTTGGTGGGTTGTGCTGTGTCAAACTGCTGTTAGGTGGGAAATTGTAAGCACTGAAATATTGGTGCATGCACAAGTTTTTTCATGCCAAGTAATTCATTTTATACAGTGGTTTTTGCAATAGCAGCCCTGTTTCATTCTGTTTGATACAACCATGATTCAGTTTAGGATGTTGTTTTGATCATTCATCACTCTCCATTTAAATAAATGCGAATTGCAGTTAAAAAAAAAAAAAAAAAATCTGGCACTTAGCAGTTTGTCATGCATCATACATGTTTTCTCACATTTAAAAAGATTGTCATTTGTACAAGTGGTGCTGAACTGTGTGACGTCCATTGTTTGAACCGGATGCACTCGGACGAAAAAGGAAGGTTGAAAGAAATCTCTGTACTGTCACCAAGTATGCAATATTTATCTCAAGCTTTGAGTAGATGTGTTACAAATTAAGAAGGAAAAGAAATGACTGTAGAGGTCAGAATTTGGATGAAATCTCATCAGGTTAATGTTAGGAATGGAGGTCTCATAAATTTCTCGTAAAACTAATAACCGTCGAAGTCAGGCATGACCCTGGTTACTTGTCCATGGGGATTGGTCAGCGGCTGTTCATTGACTTGAGAGAAGAACAAAAACAAACTTAGTATTTTGGGAAGCGTAGTAAAAAAAAAAAAAAAAAGATGGGGGAAGGGAGGAAGTGTGCAGGCTTACAGGACCCTGGATCATCCATACCCTGTACTGTTTTGGGGGAGGTGGGGGGGGGGGGGGGGTGCTAATCAGACCAACACCAAGCTGCTTGTACAGTTGTGTGGTTGAGACTTGTGTATTGTATGGAGTTCTTGCAATTGTCATTTCAAGATTTTAGTTGTTAAACGGACAGGCCTCTGTTGAGTGGGTGTATTTCCTACGTTTTCTTATCCAATTAAAATTGAGTTTGTGAAATGGTTTTGAGTCTTATGCCTCATGTTCTGCTGTAACAGAACACTTTTGTGTTTGACTCATGTGGATATATGTTTTATACATGTACCCTCTCTCTCTCTCTCACACACACACACGGACACACATGCATACTCTGAGTTTCAATCATCCTTTCACAGTGCCATTTGACCATCTTTATGACATGAAAACAAAAAAAAAGTCTCGAGGTAGAATGCCAAAAAGTTTTCAACTTAAGACATAAATGACAATGAATGTTGCTGCATGTAGTTCGAGACAGTGAACCCTGCAAAACTTACATCTGTAATTCTAAATGTGATTTCGGAAGAGATCACATGAAAGGTTCGAGACTTGTTTCAAAGTCAGTCTTTAACGTAGTGAACATCATTTGTTTACAAGCCATAGACCATGGTTCTGCAATCGATGATAGAAAATTTACCAAAACCAGAATCTTAACATGAAAATGAGTAATGAGAAAGGAATGTGGTGTTGATGAACCATGAAAAATCGTGATACAAGCTTCCATATCTGTGCACACAGTCTGATAAGAATATGCATGACTTTTAAAAGTTGTCAGAAAATACACCAGTATACATTTCATATTATATATAAGGGCACACAGGAGCAGTCGTGCCCATATGAAACATGCTGGAAAGTTAGATCCCCCATTAGGTGCACAGCAGCAGTTCTGAGATTATGGGAATGTTTGAGTCAAAGGAGAAGTTGCTGTGTGGAGACCAAGTTGCAATGGTAAGTAGTATCTTGATCCTAATGGACGTGTATTTTCATTAAAAATCTTGATGGTAAGTAGTATCTTGATCCTAATGGACGTGTATTTTCAATAAAAATCTTGATGGTTAGTATCTTGATCCTAATGGACGTGTATTTTCATTAAAAATCTTGATGGTAAGTAGTATCTTGATCCTAATGGACGTGTATTTTCATTAAAAATCTTGATGGTAAGTAGTATCTTGATCCTAATGGACGTGTATTTTCATTAAAAATCTAGATGGTAAGTAGTATCTTGATCCTAATGGACGTGTATTTTCATTAAAAATCTTGATGCACCCGAGTAAATTACAAAAACTTTGTTCCGTCAACCTCCAAATACCAACCTTTGGTGTAATTTTAAAAGTGATTCATGTATGTACAGCAAACACATAGAAACTGGGTAAAAACAAAAAAACATCCAGATAATAATACACAACGAAAGTAAGAACAAACGTCAAAGTAACCATGCAGAAACACAAGAACCTTGTAGTGTCTTTTTAAAAAAATCAAAAAAATAGGGCATCAAAATAAAGCTTCACTAAAATAGACCTAAAAGCCTTGCTCAAAAAAAGTTAAAAACAGCTGCAGAAATAAGATTATCTTTAAATGAAGAAAATAAAGAGAGTAAAAATCTTAGCATCTCCTGCTCAGTGCCACGTAACAGTCTTGTGTTGACTGCGTATTTGCTATTCTGTAAAACCACATGAAACTGCTTACTAAAAAAAACAAAAAAACAAAAAAAAAAACCCAGCACAGAACACTAAAATGTGGAGCAATGCGAAAACTAATAAAACCATAGATTAATCTACATTGGCAATACCAGCAGAAAACCACTTGATATGCCTTTGAGAAAATGTTTGAATGGTAAAAACAGTCATACTACTCCTGCAATATCAAAACATGCATTTTTCACAGCACCTAACTAAGGCATCAGGAGCACCACTTTGACTTCATGCCCCAGGGTTTACCAGTACCAGTTTTCTCAAATGGTTAATACACACAATGATGTATACTTTCTTTAAAAAAAAAAGAAGAAAAAGTCAAAGGTCTTGCATGCGCCGCACATCCGCAGAAAAGTTTATGAAGTGGAAAATTCACAAACCTACGACATATATAAATATAAAATGCGAAACGCACAACACTCATCATAACAAATCACTGGTGTCCTTCCAAAACCTTGCATGTGTTACATGTTCATAACTGTACATTTAAGGTTTGGCAAGAACACTGATAAAATGGATGATTCAAGAGAATTTCTATCACAAATAATGAGTATGCCCATCCACTCACTTCTGATAGGGTACTCACGTGGGCGCCATTCAAAATCATTCTGAAACCCTCAGAAAAGCCAAACCCCTAACAGGTGACCAACAAACAGACAGAGAGAGAAAGTGGTCGCCTCGTTTTCAGGGAAACACAAGTGCAGTTGCTCTCTTGTGAATAAATCACTTCCCTCCTCCATCACTTTGATGCTTCAATGGCTGAAACCGCGACTCAAGTCAAGTCCATACCATTAAGACCACAGGTGATGGTATGCTGCCAGTGCCATTTCTAGCCGTCAAATCATTCCAAATCACAGACATTTCCGGAAAGTTCCTCTTTCTGGAGAGATACAAGTCAAGTCCGTACTGTTATGAACACCGATGATGCAATGCTGCCAGCGCCATATCTAACAGGCACACCCTTCCAATTCAGACACATTTCCAGAAAGTTTCTAACAGCCTAGAGGCATGAAAAGTGCAGGTCATCTGTTGGTCGTCTGCTGAATTCCAGGTTGTTCCTGCATTTCCATTTCTCCTACAGGTCGCACAGAGTACAGCACGATTCCCAAAATCACCAGCAGAAAGGCAATGATATACAGGACATGGAACTGCAAAATAAACATGCGTGACAAAGTAGAAAAGCCACAAGCGGACTTTTGCAAAGCATGCATGTTAAGCTAAGGGTGTCCGGCAGCATGCTCCCCCGGATTACAGAACAAAAATAAAATTTGTGCAATTTTGGTGCATTTGGGCATAATTTTAAGTGCTTCAGAGGATTAAACACTTTTTTTTTAGGAGGAAACTCTTTAGGACTAATACTTGTGCAAGTTGGTGCTCTTTGGCATGATTCAAGCAATTCAGGAGGAAAATCACTTTCTGAAGAGAGGAAAAGTTTTAGCCAAAGTTGCAAATCCACCAAAAGGGGAAGAGTTTAATCCTGATTTCTTTTTTCACAAGTTTACAAAAAGAAAAGCAGTTCTACCTGATAGTGAAAGATGACAAGGCCGAACAGAAGAGCATAGAAATCAGCAGACAGGATCGATATGTTGAGAGTAGTTGCACTCGTCTGCTGTATGGCCACCGTCATGCACGTGTAGATCAGAAACAGGCACACAACATAGCCCAGCCATGGCAGCCCTACACACGAAGAAAAGAAAAAATTTTGATTACGGTTTTATTTGAAAAGCAGTGGGTTTTATCCACATGGAATTGTGGAAACTGAAAAACACAAGCATGCAGATTTTGAAAGCTATGGAAGATATACTGCCTTCACTGAGTTCAGTTTAACATCACTGAAAATGATATATACCCCCACGGGTGAAACTCTTTCGGCTGTAGACTGAAATCCGGGTTATTTTTGTTTGTTTTTTAAACTCCCCAAACAGAAATTCCTTTTTGTTTTTAAATCCCTACAATAAAAAATAGATAAATAAATAAAATAACAATATCTGTGTTCCGCGATGTACCACATTCAGATTGAAGCATGCTGTTTCTTTGTTGACAGAATGCACCTTTTTCTTTCTTTTTTGCCTCGAGGTGGAAGGAAAGGCCTTTATATTTTTTATTTTTGATAATTGAAAAGTTTCACCGATGTACCCCGTTTATTCTGGTGTTTATTTAATCACTTGGCAAGGCTCAAACCTGACCACACTAGAGTCGGTTTCCATTTTACAGTGGTTAGCAAGATAAAAATAATAAAGGCATGCTCTTATGTTCTCAAATTCTGGATGCCTCCACTTTCCTCTGACCATTATTACGTAGTGAATCAGTTGGTAAGTTTTCTTAGATAGACATTGAACTACCAATGGCTCTGACTTTTTCCTTTGGGAATAAATTATACTCACAAATTTTATAAGAAGAAAAATCTAATTTTGCCACTTCATCCCTTTCCAGTATAATGCTGAAAATGAAACAAGAAACAAAAATAATGATGATAATAGCAATAAGTGTTTTTGCAGTAATTTAGTTTAACACAGATACATATATAAATAAGCAAGCAGATTTTTTTTTATTATCTCATGATTACTACTTTTGTCTTACAATGCAATCAAGAAAAAAACCCCTAGAACAGTATACAGCAGCAAGTTTCAGTGACACGACACAGTGATTTTCCTGATCCCTGTGTTTAAAAAGAAAAAAAAAAGAAGAAGAAAAGGTCACTTTGTTGGAGGAAACTTTGCAGCAGTTTCTGTATGCAACATTCGTAAACTTTGAAACTTACAACTGTACTCCACTGATGAGGCTACCAAACAGGCCGATCATGCCTAGAAAGTCTGATCTGGGGAAGTTCTTCACAATAAACTCCTGGGCGACATTACTGACACCATACAGAGATGCTCCGATGACCACCAGCAGGTCTCCAAGCCCCTGATTGCTACCTGATCACAAAGAAAAAAAGAGCAAGCACACAACACCTAAGACTTGCAAACACTTGGTATAACTGTAAATGCACTTGCAGTTTTTTTACATCAGTTACTGGTAGACATCTGAAATTACAATTGTTTATGGGGTAACTTGGTTACAAAGCTGGTGTACCTTGGTAGTACATGACATACATGTATGTATATATTGCTTATGTATAGCTTTCAACGCAAGCCTAAAGGCAAGATTCTAAGCTCTTTAAAAAAATACGGTTATACTGAATTGAACTTAGATCAGTGAGGACAATAGTATAGACAGACTGTAGACCAATTCATTGACATCTACATTACCTGTCACATCCTAACCTTGATCTATTATGCATTTTCATTTCTACGTTATGTCACCTTCTAGTATTCTCCATAAGCTTGCGGTTAGGAATAACAAAAATGGGAAGTCGACTTTTTCTCTTCTGGCCTCATGAAAGTGAGTCATCCCCAGAAAAATCATGTGTAATTGGGGGGACAGAAACATTCATTAGAATCTTTAAACCAGCATCTCAAAATTCTTTGAATGTGGAAAGAATGGCCTACCATTGTCGGCAGCAGCGACGTCGTTCCTGCCAGACAGCACATCAGCCAACACAAGTCCGACAAGGCCCAGTATACTGACACCAACACCTACCAGGTGCAGCCAGGTATACTGTGCCTTGAGGAGTCGCCACGACAACACCACCACCACCAGAATACTGAAGCAGTCTAAGAGCTGTAACAGAGACACAAAACTGTTGGTATTTTGTGAGCAGATCGTCAGCTCTGTGTGTGTGTGTGTTTGTACGCCCATATGTCCCCCTCCCTCCTCCAAAGACACAATTTATATATTTTGCATAACCATAACTTTGCAATATATGATAAACAACACGCACTCTTCGTCCTTCGTATGAAAAACTACTGAACGTTCCCCGTCGAAACCTCAAAACAGTTGGCGAGCGCGCGTTTAGCTTTGCTGCCCCGTCACTCTGGAACGCACTACCTGCCAGCCCGAGAGACCAGTCGGACATAAGATCGTTTCAAGTCTGACCTGAAAACGCATCTGTTCCGGCTGGCTTTCGACTAAGCCCACTTACCTCATCCTGATTCAGCTGCTCTGTGTGTGTGTGTGTGTGTGTGTGCATATTATTTGTTGGTATGAGTGCGGGAGTACGCGCATTGAGTCACTCTGTGAGAATTTTGCGCTATAAGTACAATTCTTATTACAGTACAACTTCTTTTGGACGACCACCCCTCTGGCCAGATAAGAGTGGTCTTAAAAGAGAGGTGGTCACCCAAAAGAAGCTTCAGACAGTGAAGAAGTGCAACCCAGTATGATTATAACATTGGTCTGCATAGGCAGGTGGTCTCCCAAAGGGGTGGCCACCCAAAAGAGGTTCTACTGTATTATTATTATTATATTATTATAACCTGATGTGCTGTTCTGCTGTTTCCTACAGGAGACAATAATAACCAAATCAAATTGTACCTGTACACTGGTGATTGTAGTGTAGCTGTAAGCTTTCACCACAAGGTAGTTGGCCTCAACGTCAATCAGGGCCAGAATAGCATACTTCCAGCCATCTTGCCTCAAAATGATTCCTAGGTGGCGCCCTTCTTCCTCTTGGCGACAAGCCAGCATCACCGCGAACACCAGACACAGCAGCGCATAGTTTAGGAAACTCTGAGCTGAAAATAATAATAATAATAATAAAATGAATCTGATGAAAATTGTAACCAATGCAAACCGAAACATCCTAGCTGAAAATATTCTCCCCAAACTCCAGTCTTCAGCTCAAATCGATGTCTTCCTCCCTGGTCCGATGAAGTTTAACATCCCTTCCACAACAGTGATTGGAGACGGCCCTAATGGGTGAGTCATGGGGGAAGGGACAGCTAACATAGGCCAAAGACACACATTTTGCAGATCAGTTTTGTCTTTCAATTTTTGTAGATTCATTCACATTGTCACTAAACACATCAAAGAAAGCAATATTAAATATTGCCAAGTTCATTAGAAACAGGAAAATCGTACAATTTGTTCGTAAAAGCCATATGACGTACATGAAGGGATGAAGGTGTGATGTATGTATCTTACAGTAGAAATGTTTTGGTTTTCTTGTGATTTCTTTAGCTGTACTTTGTATATTGTTGTACACTGTGCTTAGTTATCATGTTCTTTGTATTTGGATATATTCCTCTATACCCCAAACAGGGAGAAAGGAATATATAAAACCTTCGAATCTTGGAGGAAAAAAAATTCCTGGTCAAAATTCGATGCTGTCAGTGTAACGTACCTGTGGGAGTATGCACACCCTGTTCCTGCAGCAGCCCACTGAAGACAGCAGTCCCGCAAAGCCATAGTGAAACCAGCTGCCCGAGCGCAAAGGATCGCAAGAACTCTCTGGACATCCACAAAGTAACACACCATCATTCTACACCATTTTCAAGTACACATGCTCACACTGTGCATACTTTCACTACACAACTGTGTCATATGCAGCTCATACTTCTATGTAGATATACAGAACAAAGTGACTGAATATTCCTGTATGAAACAGGTGTGCATATATTTCAATAGCACTTATGAAGACTTCCACCCTTGATCTCTACCTATTTCTTTTTATTGAAAACAAGAGGTCCAGGGTGGGTGGGGTGGGTGTTTGGGGGTTTAACGTCCACAAGAGGTCCAGCTATGCACACTGCTACTAGTGCTAGCCTGCCATCCACAAGCTGGGTAACTAAAATAAAATAAATGCTGGAAAATAGTATGAATACGATACATGTTCCAGGGATTGATTTTCTCGCGCGCCGTGCGACTATGTCTCATATTTTGATAAAATGTCGCATAGAAATTTTGCAAAATGCTTCATATGTCGCACAAACATGACATCACAAGTGCACTTGACAATGCGAAGCAGAGATGCGCTGTCTGTGTCAGTCATAGAGTCTGTTTCACTAATCTAATTTTAGTGATGAGGCTTACTTATCCCGCTCGCCACGCACGCTGCCAGGAACTCTCGATCGAAAGAGTTGCAAAAAATATTGGCACGTTATCAGTTTTCTCAGTTCTGCGATCCAGAGGTCCTTTTCCGTTCAGAACCTGAATGTCACTGCACTTATGAACAGGCTCTCGGCACAGACATGTGACAGAGTGATGCGGGTGAACTTGATTGTCTCATAGAAAATGAAAATGTCTCATAAAAATGACTGGTCAAGGAGACAATGTCTCATTGGCATATTTGAGTAAATCCATCCCTGATGTTCATAACATGGTACGAGTCAGTGATGGATCACAGATGTGGCAGTGTGCCCACATAATTTACTTTATTTACATAACCTGGCACTGTGAGATAATGTGTGTCAGATACATACAGTAGAACATTCTTGCGAGAAGTGTGGAATGTATCTGGCAACACATCTGTACACTGTCACTAGAACATTTGCACTGATCCTGAAGCTAGTAGGAAAGGTGCGATCATGGTGGGGTGTGTTTGTTTTGTATGCCTGTTCATTAAATTTCTGTTCAGAATAACACTATGTCCTTTCTCTCTATCACACACACAAACATCCAAACACGTGTGTCCCCCTGCAGGCGCACACACACAAATAAGCAAATGAACACATTGACACACACACAGTCACAAACATACAACTCAGAGCGTGTAATACCTTGAGCCAATCACTGTTCCAAGTTTTAAAAGCCAGCCTTTCCATTGCCACGTCTTGCTTTCACATGACTGATGCTGAATTGGGAAGGCTTCCTCGTCATCCGAGTCCGGACCGATATGTTCATAGGTACTCATCCTCAACAGGTCTCAGAATCAGAATCAGATGATCATGGGTGCACAGTTCTGACAGTATTCCAGCTAAGACGTGTGGAAGAATATTATTTTCTTCTTACAGAAGCATCTCTGTTTATTTGCAACGCAGTCTCACTTATGTAGCTGCAATGAGCCAAAGCGAAAAATACACACATTTCATGCATCTCTGATATCCATGGAGACTGTACTGAATGGCAGTAATGCACACAGGACAAGGTAGTGCAAACAAATTCACGTGCATACTCAAGCCATGTCAAGTGGCTTCAGAACACATCGATGCGGTCATCGGGTCCTCCAAAAATCGCGGTTCTGTAAGCACTTACTGGACACCGCTGCGTCCATGCGGGTATACACTGTACCAAAGACGATCAAAATTATCAACTCTGACTGTACCCACTCACGATTTTCCGCGGAACAGGAGATCCGAGGATCAGCTGACCACTACGCCGCATCTGATTGTTCAGCCGAGGGTGTAGCCGGGCGCCCGGGAGGAAACGTCCAAAGTTTTTTTTCGCGCGGTTGTCTTTTGTTTTACTTACAGAGGGTACAGTGGTGACCAACATCTGCTAGCCTGTCCGATGAAACCAAACGCTGTCCCAAACTTATGCGGTGCATTTATTTTACAATATAAGCCACGGGCGTTTGCGGCGGGCGCCTGCCGGCCCGTTTGGCGTATAAGTAGAAATGCACCCCATAAACAATCGCTATCGGCTTTGCGCGCACTGTGCAAAAAGAAATTTATCCGTCTCAGTTTCTGTTGAAAGCGGGTGTTGGCACTGGATGACCTCTACTTCTGTAGTTCAGGGACCTGGGTCCTCCGTCAGAAGGTTCGGGCCATAAGTGTTAGCGGACGCTGGTCGATACCCCTTGGCTGAACTTAGCTGCCGTTTGTTCCGTAACACTTGCCATCACTAGACTATGTATGGCAACCCAACTTGCTCAAAACTCGCCACGGCATTTTCTTTCTCGCTTGCTTGCGTTTACTGACAACTGACTACAATAAATCACAATGAGTACTGAATTATTTAACAATAATCTTAACTGACCTCGGGCCGGCATGAACGTGAATCATTAGTCAGTGCAAATGTGAATATAAATTTCGGAATAAGTTTGACGGTGACTTTTTTATTTATTTATTAATTGTATTCAAACGGGGGTCATTAAGTCCGAGCAACGGAAACTGACAAAAACAAACCCCAAAAAGACAACACCACAAACACTAATAAACAATATGGAACCATGCAGTGACCTCTGCACATCAGTCAGTGTTTTGGGTTTTTTGGCAATAAATTCCTCTTCTTTTGTTGTGGCTTAACTTACTAATGTGTCAGTAGAAACCCATACTGAGAAACTTTAACCGAATCCATCCACAATCACCCGCTCATTCAGTCAGTTCAACCTCATTCAACCCAGGCAAAGTAGAGTGAATAAAAGAGACTGGCATTCTTATATCTAGGGCTTAGGAGAAAATGGATGGGTTGAGATGAGAATATCATCAGTTACTGACGTGACTGATGTTCATCTGCTCAGTGTTACCGTGACGGATCATGGGGGGTGTGTGTGTGTGTGCCCGGCGGTGTCAGTGTGTGTGTGCGTGCGCGAGCGCGCGGCGGCCGGTGCCGCGCGCGTGTGCCGTGTGTGTGCACGGTGTGCGTGGATGTGGCGGGGGTCAGGTGTGGCCGGAGCCGCGGCTAGGAGATCGGGTGGGCCTTCGCGGCATGTTTGTCGCAAGCTAACTGAATGTGTGAATTTATAACTCGCGAACCCGGCCCATCTGCAACGAGACGGACTAGTCACCCCGGGTGTGCCTGCACAGCATGCAAAGAAAAATGTAACACTGAACAAATCAGTGACCCGCCGCGAACTGGTCGACTGACTGGGCAACACAATACACCGCCGCATTATAATGTACAGGATACGGCGCTGCTCCTGAATGCAAATCTGATTCGCAAGCCGCTCAGTAACAACTGATTCAAAATTATAAAACATACCTCGTGTTAAGGTAGGGACCCGGAAGTTGTAAACTGTCATAACACAGTCTATTTTAGGTGCATATAAATTATTATACGTCACTTGATTCAAGTAGTAGAGTTTGGAGCGGCCGGCATGGGAGCTGACTGCTCACAGAGGTCACTGACGCCGGACACGGCTGAGTGGCGTCCGGCAACAGAAATACCTCCACGCCTACGGCTTTTATATGCAGCGGCGGATCTTGGACCTAGGATGGGTGGGTGCTTAATGGTTTAACGTCTTTTTTTTTCCACCAGGCAAGAGTGATACCAAACCGGACAGGACAACGGGTGAAAAATGCCAACACAGGTATTTTGGACCCCCGGGAATCGAACTCACGACTCAAGCACTGAAAGTCTCAAACTCTACAGCTCGACTGTCCCAGCCGGCTCCCCAGGGATCATGGGATCATGGACCTGAAGGAGGAGGGGGGGGGGGGGAGGGGGTTCCAGTCGCTGCTGAGGGCGCAAAGTTGTCACTCGAAGACTCAACAGCAAGAATCCTCTGGGTGTTCTGGGGGCACCCCTGCCCTTACCTCCAACCACCACTGGACTTATTATTATTATTATTGTTATTATTACGCCAAGTGTAGATCTGTTTGATCTGACACTGTTTTGGAGTGTTTTAAAGCGTTTTCTGCATGAATGCTTGCGCTCTTCACCTTTGTTGTCGTCAGTCGTTGGTGGTGGTGGTATTTTCTTCATTTTCTTTTTCAACCTCTCCTTCACCTTTCTATGGGTATTAGCGTGCCCTCCAGGATCTCTCTAACCCCACCCACTCCTTACCCACCCACCTTTCCCCACCACCGTGACGACTCCAGATCCGCCCTCATGGACACTGCAGACATCCGGATATCAGACAAAATCAGTTACACCCTTCATGAAATGGGACAAGTCGGCACGGTATTGGCGACGTTTAAATGCGTGGTGACGTTAACGAATCAGATTTTACCAATTTAGGAAAGAAAAAAAAATCGAAGTAGTATGGGATGGACGTCGTGACGCGTTCAGTGAAAAGGTGTCAACTTGATTCTTTGCATTTACATTGGGGAAACTTAATGTGTCCGTGTACCCACAGGTGAATCATAGTAAAAGCCGGTATTTGTACTGTGACGTAGAAAGTTGACTGAGTGCAAAAGAGACCTCACCTTCTCAGTACCAACGAATTCGAAGATGACATCACTTTTTTCGGTCTGCCAGTGGCAAAAATACTGTTTTCTTCATGAAATGTCACAAAGTTTTTGCGTTCTGCTAACCGCCAAATTAACAAGTTTCACCCTACCGTTGAAAATGACATGACTTTTTTACGTCTGCCAGTAGCAAAAATACTGGGGTTCTTTTTCCATATGAAATGTCACAAAGGTTTTGCGTTATACTAACCGTCAAATTAACAACAACAACAACAATTATAATTTCATTTGATGACAATATAATTTGTGTAAGCAACCTTTATAAGTATCACGAAGGCTGAGTTCATTGATTGGACAAAACAATCCACCGGCTGATGCTAAAATGTCATTTATTCGTCAACAATTTTCATTATTATCATACTGTTATCGTTACAGTTGTATCACCATCATCATCATCATCATCATCAGTAGCAGTAGCAGTAGTAGCAGTAGCTCGACCTCTAGCCGGGGGGGGGGGGGGGGGGGGGGCTGGATGGATTGTAGAGCACTAGAGCGCTGGATTTTCAAATTTTCAATGCTTCGGTCGTTGAGTTCGAATCACGGCTGGGGTCAAATATTTGTGCTGGTCTTTTTCTCGTCAGTTGCCCTGTCATTGATATCACGCGGTGCAAAAGGACGTTAAACTCCCAAGCACGTCCCCTTTAGCAGCCATGTTTGTGTTGTTTTCGGTTTTTAAACTTCGGCATGAATAAGTTTCGGCACGAACACATGCCAAAAATAAAACGAAAGTCTTAGGTGTTATCCTCCGAAGCCGTAATAATAATAATACATAGTGCTTATAAAGCGTAGGCTCTCACTGCACAGGACTCGACTCACTACGCTAACACACACACACACACACACACACACACACACACACACACACACACACACACACACACACACACACACACACACACACACACACACACACACACACACACACACACACACATCTGACTGAATATACAGAATGAATATAACTGCAGAACAGAAGAACTGGCGGAAAAGCTAAGTCTTTAAGAGGGATTTGAACTGAGACAGTGTGGGCAGATTGCGTTGTTCGGTTGGCAGTGAGTTCCAGACATGCGGGGCTAAGAAACTTAAGGATCGCTCTCCAACAGTTTTCGTATGTCTCCGGCTTTGGAATTTTAAGACGCTTTTTAGTCACTGTACTGATACTAAACGAAACATTCAGTTTCTACTGACAGCTTCAGCTGCCGAATTCATGACCACTTCAGTCTTCACTGGCGTTTCAGTCTGTCTGCATCCAAGTGGGCAGATGTTTAGCGGTAGTGAGTCTGAACTTTCATACTTTCAAGTAACTGGCATACAGTGGCAGGAATTCCGATTAGCTTGAATGACGAATGATTTTTTTGGTCACATTACCGTCGTAACTGATTGAGATAAAGATTGATGCGACGCACCATTCCACTATGACGTCAATCTGACTCCTGATGTAGTAGTAGTAGTTGTTGTTGTTATTGTAACTGCTGGTGTTGCGCGTTACGTCAACGTTTGCTCGGCGCGTGCCATTTCCGCATGAGCTCACAGCCTCGCCTCGCTACTAGGCAGCTTAGCCTATGGCTCAGATGGTCTAGTTCGCCAGCTAGGGGGTGCAAATGTATCCCAATCATTTGCAGGGGGAGCAAAATTAATGTACCCCAGCTCTCTACACAGCGGGACAAATGTATCCCGCCCTTCAGTCCCTCAGCTCTCGCGATATTGCCGCGGCGCTATTTTCATCGAAAAGATCGTTTCCGGAAAGCGAAACGGTTAATAAGTTACACTGAGCAGATACAATACACGCACGTACATGATTTTCTCCATTTGATGGCTATATTCGTTTAATGCTTTCGTTTCGGTTACATTCATTAAAAGAAGTTACTTGTCACGTGACTTCAACTCGCGAGACGTGACCCAAATCCGGGTTACATTTACACCCCGTGAGCCGGTGTACTTTTGCTTCCAATGCAAATGACTGGTATATATTTGCACCCCCTAACAGGCGAACTACACCAAGTGAGCCTTACTATGTTTACAATACGACACCTATACTGTCGGCATCTCTTAGCCTCACACTATACAGCAGTGCACTATGGTATGGACGCACTATACATCACTATACAATGAATACACGGCCCAGTAGCCTATATATAACACGGGTGCGAGTGTCAACGCCACGGACACACAGCGACACACACGCAGCGAAATCGGTGGGTCACCAGGCTGAACACTTGTAATTCTCCGGTTTCGCCCTGCAGTGTCTCAGTTGGGACCTGTACGATCTGCTAACACGCTCAACTTCAGCCCTCCTCCTGGGTGGAAAATAAAAAAGGAAGAAGAAGGAAAAAAAAGTGTTGGTTGCGCGAGTGTTGGAAAACCGTTGCTCATCACTGCTTGCTCGCTGCTTTTGGCTGCACGGTCGAGAAAAAGCGGTGGCCGACTGGAGTTGCGCCGAATTCCTCGCCAGCTGCAGTTAGTGCACTGATGTGAAGAGAAAGAAGAACTGGCGTGTAAATTCGGACAGTGAATATACAGGAGATACTGCGGAATTTTTTTTGTCAGACAGCGAAGGTAAGTAAATAAGCTTTCGTTTGAGTTTTAAAATGTTGTGGTCATTTTCTACTTTTAGTTTTTCTTCACATAACTCGTTTACTTTTTATTTATTCATTCCTTGTTTATTTGCTTGTGTATTTTTTATTTTTTATCTGCTCCCTTGTTCATTTGTTCGTCCGTTTGTTTGTTTGTGTTATTTCTCAGTTGGTGGTGGTGGTAGTTCTAAGAAGAAGTGGCCGAACAGCTCTGCTAAAGAACCGTTCACAAATTTGATAGTCTTTTTGTTAATGCATTGCGCGTACGTAACAGAATTCCACCCTCGTTATGATAAAGTCATGTGATTGTGTGTGATGTCATTGTGTGTGATGTCATTGTGTGTGATGTCATTGTGTGTGATGTCATTGTGTTCTCATGCAGTGTTTTGCGAAATAGATGTGCGTGCACACAGTATTATCACTTGTGCACGGCTTGTGTGTTTTCCACATGTAGCCTGACCAAAGAAAACGACGTTGCCTTGCAAGGGGGTGGAGTGGGTGGGTGTTTAGGGGCTTAACGTCCTTTTTCCACCACATTCGGGTGATATCAACGACGGGGCAACGATGAAAAAGCCAGCACAAATATTTGGCCCCAGACGAGATACGAACTCACGACCCGAGCATTAGAAGTACCTTGCAAGGAATGTGGACGATTGTGCGTATATATATATATATATATATTATGCATAGCCTCGGAGAGAATGTTTTATTCAATTAATCGATTATTTGCTTTTTTGTTTAAAGAATTTCGTTCGTGTAAAATAGTCAACTCGTTGTAATATTTTGGTTTTAGGATCCAGGTCAGTGATTGCGAAACATGAATTTGACATGTGGAAGAATATGTGTTGGTGTTTATGCGCAGCCCACGAGAGTAGTGACATATCTTTAACTGCTGACTGGGAGACAGAGAATATGTTTGTTGTGTGGATTACAAGGAAACTTGCCAGGTATAACTTACGTAGCTACCCGTGCACTGCGAGCGTGACTCGTAAACAGCCATAACCTCTCCGCGAAACAACCGAACTGGAACCAAAGCACTACGTGTACATTTGATCACATCCGCCAAGTATAGTTCCCGGGAAACGTCAGCCTAGTTTGACTATCGTCGGTTTAGTTATACATCTTTAGCGTGTTGTCAACAGATTTCATAGCAGCTTAGACATCTTAATTGTCAAAGACATGGAAAAGGATACCAGGATATAAATGACGCTGTTTTGTTGAATTTTCCAAACTGTGGGCTGAGGCTAGGTGACGTCACAGTCGAAGCCAGCTGTGTGGATTATCAAGACATGGAAAAGGTCACCGAGAGATAAACTTATGACGCTTTTTTTCGTCAACTTTCCAACCTGTGGCCGAGACTAGGTGGTGGTGACGTCACAGTCGAAGCGAGCTGCGTTACTTCATATTACAGCTGACCGCTAGAATCACCACGTCATCTTTTTGTTTAATCCAGGACAAATCTCCGTGGACCATGTTGGACGCTGTAGACAGTTCGCGGGCCGTGCTGACCGGCCAGTCATCATCAATGATGCTTCAGCTGCAGAGCTGGGCGGGGCAGGCTTTGACCCCACTCACTCTCCTCCTCGCTTCTGCGCTCTTTGGCACCCTCCTCCACCTGACGCGTCGCAAGCAGGACAACCACCACGGCCCCCTCCCTCCCTCCCCCTGGCCTGCACTGCCTGTGGTGGGGCACCTGCACGTGATGAGGGGAGGGGACCCACGGATCATCTTCGAAACGATGAGGTGTGTGTGTGTGTGTGTGTGTGTGTGTGTGTGTGTGTGTGTGTGTGTGTGTGTGTGTGTGTGTGTGTGCTGTTATCTAAAAACTCTACAACATGCCGATTTAGTTATGTACGCTTTGATTGTAAGCGGACCTCTGTGCCGAAGCGCCGAGGTGACCTGATTGTGTCATAAATAATGTGTTCTCTCTTGCACGGCATTGTGTGAAAAATAAGAGAATAAAGTCCAACTCTGTGGTACGTGTCTAGGCAGACTGCAGTAGTATGACTGTGGATAACCTCATCATCTAAAATGTGAGAACGTTCATCTTTCTTTCGAACAAACACACAAACAAACACTATTCATTTACACAAATAATCAGGTCCATAATATGTCCACAGGCGCAAGTACGGCGACATCTTTTCCTTCTATGTCGGGAGTCGTCTGGTCGTGGTGCTGAATGGATTTGACGTCATACGCGAAGCGCTTGTGAAAAAAGCAGCCTTGTTTTCGCATCGACCGGTCACCTTCATGTCTCAACAGATGGGTCAAGGAAAAGGTATGTGTAAGGAGAGAGAGAAAAACATAAGACTATATCTAGCAACCTCATCCACAGACATATGAGATATATATCATGGGAATAAGTTGTTGATAATTGAGAATGGAGCTGCAAATTACAAAAATCAAGAGAGCACATCAAGTTGCCTATGATGGCTGAGCGTTTTCATCTGAGTTTCCCTTCATAAATGCTGCATATATCATGAGAATAATCTGTTGATGATTGAGAACACACCTGCATGTTGCACAATTGCAAAAATTGTAATTTAAAAAAGGAAGGATAGGTATTGGCTGGCGCTGCACCGCGGCGACGCGCTTTCCCCGGGGGAAGCAACCCGAATTTCCCGAAAGGGACAATGAAGTAGTTAAAAAAAATGTTACAAAAATCTAGAGAGGACACCAAGTTGTCTACGATGACTGAGCGTTTCCATGAGAGTTCGCCCTCATAAATGCTCACGCAGTTCATATTCATGTCCATCTTTTACGGCTGTGCAAAATAAGTCCACAGAATAAACTCCACGCGTGTTCTACCCACAGGTATCGTAAACACATCAGGCGCCCAATGGAGAGAGCAGCGTGGATTTGCCGTGCGAGCTCTGCGCGCCCAAGGTGTGGAGCGGACCTCCGTGATGGGCGAGCGAATCCAGCGCGAGGTGGACGCCCTGCTCGAGGTCATGGACGATGCATGCAAGGACGGCAAGCCTCTGGGTCCTCCGCATCAGCTCCTCCTGGCCTCCTTCAGCAACATCATCATCAACATCACCTACGGGCATCGCTTCGAACTGGACGATCCGAAGTGGGTACAGCTTTTTGTTGAGATAGTTTAGCTTCTTTCTTCTTCTTCTTCTTCTTCTTCTGCATGCCCTGTACTGGACTCTGCCATAGACGATTAGGCTGGTGGTTTTGATGAATTCAGTGTCTTTATGAGTTCCGGTTTGGTGCCCAGAGTTTCTCTGTTATCGTCGCTCCATTCGGCCAAACCTGTGTGCTTGCTTCTTGGAAAAGGGGGCAGGACTGCAGAATGTGATCCGGGGTCGGGGATGGGGGTGGGGATGGGGGGGGGGGGGGGGGGCTGGGCTATTTGGCATAAGCAGTCTGGTAAATGTGTGGGTCCAAGGGGGTACAGGTGGGTGCGCAGTGGATAGCTTAGCGAAATTTAGAATCACCGACGAAGTTGGTGTGGTTTCGTTTCAGATCTGAGGTTGAAAACGTCATCAGTAGTGAAATTTAGAAGCATCTACGAATTTCGTTTCGTTGATTCTCGTTTCGTTCCATTTCGTTCAATTTTTTTTTAATTTTTTTTGGGGGGGGGGGGGGGTTAAAGCGAAATCAGTGGTTGTAATGAGGAGAACAGCGCTATTTTAACCACTTAATTTTCTTCTTTGGTAGACAAAGAATATAAAAAATTCAGGACATTCATAGCCATTAAGTAATTCTTCCGTAGCAGACATCCACGAAAAAAAAAAAAGGTCGGGACATTCACTGCAGCAAAGTAATCCTTCGTTTCCGTACAGTTTCGGCCAGTCCTTTAAAACCTATCTGTCTACATCCTGTGTGAATACTTAGAGTTTTTCTATTTCGAACTCTCCTTTTTAACCTTTTAAACAGATTCCGCACTGCGCTGGGTGCTTTGAAAAACTGCTTCGATAACTTCGGCAACACGGAGCCACTCAACTTCTTCCCGATGGCTCGCTTTCTGCCCGGGGACCCCTGCCACTACTGGTACACCATCCACAACATGCAGGTGCTGGAGAACACGCTTGTGCACTCTGAGCTCGCCCAACGCGAGGGGGCGCTGCGAGACGGACCAGCTGATGACGTCATGTCCGCGTACCTGCGCGAGATGTCGAAGAAGCAAGAGGAAGGGACGCCCACAACGATGGACAGTGAGTGCAAAATTTGGTTGATCTCAAATTGATATTATAGGTGGGTGGGTAAGTGGGTGATTAAGGGTTTAACGTCTTTTTTCCCACCACGAATGGGTGAGATCAAAGTCGGAGCAACGAGAAAAAGGCCAGCACAAATATTTGGTCCCAACCGGGACTGATTCGAACTCACGACCCGAGCATTGAAAGTTCAAGTGCATTGATGTCGCCGTCAAAGTAAAGTTGGATAGCGTTTCATTACGCCTGATTTCGTAAATACTAGAGGCCGGAAAGTTAAATTGAAAACATTTACAATGACCACACGGAACCTCACTGCATTTACAAGCAGAGTTAGAGTTTGGAAAGTGCGCTGTTTTTTTTATGTTAATTTGATGTGTATCATTGTCTTTGTTTGCCCACCACACCCAAATTTCCCTCTGGGATAATAAAGATGTATTGATTGATTGATTGATTGATTGAAGTGACAGTCAGTTTTACCCTCCCAGCTGGCATCTCTCGTCTAATTACTCTAAAGTGGTGTTTGTAATAATAATAATAATACATGTAATAATAATCCGGTACTTATAGAGCAAAGCAACGCTTAGCGCAACACACACACACACACACACACACACACACACACACACACACACACACACACACACACACACACACACACGCTCACTGACATATCCACATGCACACACACACACACACGCTCACTGACATATCCACATGCACACACTGATGCAGATATACAATTACAGACACAGGCACTGAAACCGTGCCAATGGCAGACGCCTGAACTGTGAAAGGCCTGACGGAAGAGATGGGTTTTCAGGTTCGATTTGAACTGGGACAGTGTGGGAAGATCGCGAATTTCGACCGGCAGCGAGTTCCAAACATTTGGGTCAAGGAAACTGAAAGAACGTTCGCCTGCAGTTTTCATGATGCGCTTGGGGACTTTTAAGGCGCTTTTCATCAGCGGAACGAAGCGTGCGAGACCGGTGGTAATAACAGGGCTAAATCATCCTGAATCCGCATTGTTGTTGGCCGCAGATTCGGCCGTGGACACTCAGTTTCCGTTCACGTCCAGTTTGCGTTTATATGGGTCAATGACAAAATCAGGAAGTGCTAACGTGGAAGATCCGTTCAGCTGATGACTTCGCAATATCCAGATCTTCTGCTGTTCTTGCACGTGGTATCCGATGTTGGATACTTCCTTTAACATGTTGCGGGTGAGTTGCCTCCCACGCGAACCGGAATCGACAATGACAGGCACCTTTGTGCAAGGCATGAGTGGTCGATTGTTGTTGTTGTTTGTTTGTTGTCGTTGTTTTCGTCGTCATCGTCATCGTCGTCGTCGTCGTCGTCGTCGTAGTAGTAGTTGTTGTTGTTGTTGTTGTCGTCATCGTTGTTGTGGCTCAACACTCCCTAGATGACAGGATTGCTTGTGGATGTTTTAACATAACATAAACATGCACATAAACATAACTTTATCGCCATATGTATAAACATAAGTAATTTGTTGTGGTTTCAGAGAGCTGCTTTGCAATCACTCACGCATTCATGCTGCAACATGCTGTGAATTACACTCACTCTCACATACATTCTAACACAGTCACATAAAACCTTTTTAACTAAAACTGCTAAACCACTAAATACAACACGAACAGACTGATAAAATACTTTGAGTAAGCTATTTCCTAGGTATATGTACCCCGCCACGTGGGCAGCCACACTCCGTCTTCGGATAACTTTGTCTCTGTTGCCAGAAAGTGGCGGTTGTTATGCTAGGAGCTTACGATGGCTGAAGAAAATCCCCACTTAATCGTGGTAGCGATAACATTTCGGTCTAGCCTCACATCTCTGGCCGGAGTCGACGAGGGACAAAAAGCCTTTGAATGATGATGAATGGATGTACCCCTCTTCCGCCCCCCCCCCCCCCCCCCCGCCGAGTTCAGTTCGGGGCCCCAAAAGTTTTAAAGGTACATTGTCCGGTTTGCCTTGTTTTCACTGAAACTGTCACAGAAAGCAACTGAACTTACACATATAATTTATCCTGTTAAAACTAAAGCTCTGGTGTGCTCCTGGTGGCACAGAGGTCTTTTGTTGAAGAGTACAGAGCCGTTGTTTATTTATTTATTTATTTTTGAGATATCAAAAACTTTTCAACGTCAGTTTGCGATACGAATATGTTTTGGTTTGAGTAGTCCAAGACCACGAATCAGTTGACGGCACCTCTTAGTATCTCCGCCGCACAAAAAGAATGGGAGCACAGCTTCTAGTAAACTTGTACTCTTTGGGCCTCGGATTAGTCGACTGCTTGCAAGATAAGAGCGTGAAAGAGCAAGCCCACTCTGATTTTCTAACTGAAACCTCATTCATTTTGTATCAGCCAGAAACATGAATGTAGAAGCAGTTTGATGTAAACAAGTTGAGATAAGCGAGCTGAAGTTATTATTTATCACCCACAAACATGAATATGAAATCATCTTCATGTAAACAAGTTTCTGTAGTGGTTTTTGTTTTTGTTTTTGAGAAATGAAGGGTAGCGCCAGTCAGTCGGTGCTTACGGAAAATGAATCGGCTCTTGCTTACGTAAGAAAACGTTTACGAAAATTACACAAAGTCGGAATCTCCTGATTTTCTGACGTATGACGTCACTAGCCTTACAAATCATCGTGTTTGGCGAACAGAACTTGCGTGACCCAAAATTTCGACAACGAAGTTCCTGTGCGTATCAGCGCCCACTCGATTTTGTAGGCTGATACGGACGGATACATTCAGTGTTTATGGTAGCAAGGAAGCCGACACAGAGTCGAAATTGTATGGGGTACTTGACGGTAAAATGACGACGATATATAAGGGTCATCCTGGGTTCATCGTGCTCGGAAGTTGACTTTGGTTCGTTCAATGTACTTAATTGGTACATTCAGTTTAAAGGCCCGTATTCCGAATATCTCAGCTAACAACTCGGCTTGAGTTTTTTTTTTTTTTTTTGGTGGTGTGTTGGCCTACCTCACGTTGAAAACTACTTTTACGACCTCCATCGTGAGGTCTTCTCATGGGCTGCTGCTTAGAATATTAGTTTCGTTTCATCCCGAGGTCGCAGTAGTGGGGGAGCTTGGATAGCCGAATGGTAGAGCGTTGGACTCTCAATGTTCCGGGCCGTGAGTTCGAGCCCCGGATGGGGCCAAATATTTGTGCTGGCCTTTTTTTTTCCTCGTTGCCCCGTCTTTGACATCACCCTTAAGAGGTGGAAAAGGACATTAAATTCCCAAACATCCACACACCCACCCACCCTCAGAGTAATGGTTTTCCAGTGGCATCTAATATCGCACTATTTAGACACATGCACAGTTGGGGGTGTGGGGTGTTGGGTGTTTGGGAGTTTAACGTCCTTTTCCACCACATAAGGGTGATATCAAAGACGGGGCAACGAGAAAAAGGGCCAGCACAAATATTTGACCCCAGCCGGCGGGATTCGAACTCACGACCCGAGCATTGAGAGTCCAACGCTCTACCATTCGGCCACCCCGGCTCCCCACATGCACAGTTGATATTAATAATATTGATAATACTTATACAGCGCTGTAACATATTAATAAATAATAGTTCTAAACGCTTAAAGATAAAATAAAATAACAAGTGAAAAGGAAGAAATATATATATATACACAAAAATATACATGGCCATAAGACCAGGGCCTAGGCGCAACGACACGCGCATACCGAGAACAGTCAAATGTTGTGTGAGTTAATATAGACTATTTCGAACATACATGCACGCTCACACACACAACTGCTCCACAAAGGGTGGTCTCACGTCTGCACTACCAGTGGTTAGGAATACGTGATGTTGGGCATATGCTGCGAACTGGTTTATTGCGCCTAGGAGTTGCAATATTTGCTGTATATGCGCTTAGTATTTATCTTGGTTTTACCTAGTTGTAATTGTTGTTTGTTTTCTACGCTTTTTTGTTCGATAAATTAGCATGAAGGTGCACCGTCTTCTCCAAGTCCTAGGTTTATATTGCCCCGTAGATCAGTTTGCATCAGTTGCCCAACGTTACATTTTTTTTTTCCACGTAGTGCAGACACACAGCCGCGAATCAGTCTTTGTGGCTTGCGCGGCGTTAAGCCTCACTCACTCACTCACTCACTCACTCACTCACTCACTCACTCACTCACTCACTCACTCACTCACTCACTCACTCACTCACTCACTCACTCACTCACTCACTCACTCACTCACTCACTCACTCACTCACTCACTCACTCAGCCGAGTAGTGTTGGAACACGCGCATTTAAGTTTTTGACACTCATAACTAGACAAGTAACAATTGTATGAGTGCGTACATTTGGCTAATCAATCTGTCCACACAATGTAATTGGAAAGTAGCTAAGTACCTGCATGGGTTTGAGTAGTCTATAACTTCCCTGATGTGGTGGAACAGGAAGGTGTTTTGCGCGGGCATGTAGGCGTTGTAATGCGTAGTGTGTGCACACACACACACACACACACACACACACACACACACACACACACACACACACACACACACACACACACACACACACACACACACACACACACACACACACACACACACACACACACACACACACACACACACACGCACACACGCACACACAAGCACGTAGCCGGGCTATTTATTCAGATGAACATGAACTGGTGATTGTTGCTCACACACAAACAACTTGCGCACGCACAGACAAAAATTGGATCGTGTGTGCAAGATCGCATACTCATACGCAGACGAAACTGACTTCTAGTACGCAATGAATGCTTTAGGGGAGAATGCATCCATGGCAAGAGTTGTGTGTGCGTGCGTGCGTGCGTGCGTGCGTGCGTGCGTGCGTGCGTGTGTGCGTGTGTGTGTGTGTGTGTGTGAGAGAGAGAGAGAGAAAGAGAGAGAGAGAGAGAGAGAGAGTGTGTGTATGTGTGCGTGTGCGTGTGCGTGTGTGTGTGTGTGTGTGTGTGTGTGTGTGCATCGCTAGATAAATGTCAAATTTCTGACATAGATTTGCTCCGGGAGCCACTTGATGCACTTGAAAGTCGTTTACAGAGAACACAAGCGCGTAGCTTCTCCCGTATACACATACGCCCAATTCTCAGCAGGTTGCGCGGCCACCTCCCCCTCTAGACTGACAGCAACTTAACATTTTAACATTTTTCTTTCTGTTTTTTTTTTTTAATGGTTTTTTTTGTTTTTTTGCGGTGTGATGGAGGTTCCACTGGTTTAACCCTCCCTCCCACCTACTTCAGTCCTCCAACTTTTATGTGTTTTGCCGCTGTAGCCCCCCCCCCCCCCAACATCTCCCTCCCATTCATTTGTACAACACGACCGTATTTTGTCAGAGACCTCAAACCACTTACATGTACCGCGCAGTAGCAAGTCTTCTTCTTCACCGAATTCCTGGAGTAACAACGGTCAGTAACCCTAACCACCACCAAGCACGGAAGTTTACGATACAGACGTCAATAAGGTAGCTTACTATGCAATTATTTATTGTGACGAAATTTCGCCACTCCATATGAGCCTAACAAATGCAGCCACCGATCCGGTATTTATGGTTTAGCCTACGTCACCTCAAAATGACGCTCCGGATGGCGTTCCAGGATGCAATAGAGGCATTGCGCTTTTATTTTCTAGAAGGCGGGGGCCTATACACGCCGAAAGGAATGTGTGAGTTCAAAGACAAGGTCACACAAACAAACAGCGTCAGTGATACGTCGTGAAAGGCCCTAATGTAAGGGTAGATTGCATCAAAGTGAGAAGTCCCTCAAAACAGCCTGTTTGTGTCAGATCGGTTATGAAAGAGCGCACACCTAGTTCTTCAGGTACCGGGTCGCTGGTCTCGCGAAAGAGTACATGTCCGAGAGTCGTTGAGCCATGGCTTCCCTGCATATCTTTATAGTAACTAGACGTGTTTTGGCGGAGGGTAAGAAAATGCCACTAGCTAGCTTTCGGATATCGAACTTGATCTGTACATGAATGGAGTGATGTTCCATTTGGACATTGGAACCGTTTTATTTATGATTTTGTTGTCTCCTAAGGTTTCTAAACTTATGATTTATACAATATCAGAGACCGCAAACATGAGTTTAGAGATCCTGAAATCTTTTTCTTGGGCACTTGGCTCCTTTTCCCGAGACCTTCAGGCTTTTAGCAAACGAAGCTCACTTGCCTGCTCACATTTCGTGTTCTGGCCCTGCCCTGACCAAGAAACTAAGATTTTAGGACTGGGTACGTGGAACAGTTTTAAGAACGTCGATTTTACGCATTCGGCGAACAC
The DNA here is from genome assembly GCA_018292915.2 of Batillaria attramentaria. Classification (NCBI taxonomy): domain Eukaryota; kingdom Metazoa; phylum Mollusca; class Gastropoda; family Batillariidae; genus Batillaria; species Batillaria attramentaria. The sequence continues at coordinate 289,282 of JACVVK020000377.1, forward strand.
TCTTCTTCAACTGTGTCGTAAGTTAGACGTGCATATTGTTATTTGTATTTTGCAATAGAGCATTGTGGGGCGGTCGGTGGTGTAGTGGTTAAGACACTTGTCACCAATGCGAGAGGTCAGGGGTTCGAGTCCCACTCGGGGCAAAGAATTTTTCCTTCTCGTATGTGGCACCGTTCATTCGGGCCGATCGTCGGGGGTTCTCTCCGGGTACTCCGGCTTCTTCCCCCTCTGCTTTGGAAATGTTCAGCCCACCAAATTTGAAAAATAAATGCAATTCTAAATTCCGAAATTTAAATAGCTGAGCTGACCCTTCGCACCACGTGATCGATTATAATGTGTTTATGTCCAGCGTGTGAGAGAATGCGTGTGATTCACGTGAGCGTGCGTGTTGGGTTCAGTTCGCGGCGCTTTGAGCCGATTCAAGAAATTGGGTAAAGCGCCTATACAATGCTCATTATTATTATAATTTATTATTATTATTTCAAACTAAAACCAACACCTTGGTGCCTGACGCACCTCAGCCATTAGCACAATAGACAACCCCACTTCTGTCAACCAACAGGACCGAGCCCCCCGAATTCAGCCAATCGCGTCCCGCGAAGCATAATGAAGACAACACATGGCATGGCCCGGCAAACTTTTTGCTAGACACTACAACGAGGGAAGCACGTGTTGTGTGATATGACTGAAACGTGGAGAGAAAGCAGCAAGTCCATTGACGTCATTTGAAGAAAAAGGCCATTACGTCAATCTTGTTCGTCTTCAAATCACCCTTTTTCCACATCCAGTGACGTCTCAGTTGGACGTACTGTGTTTTGCCAATACAATGGAGTCGTCTATTGACCAAACCGTATTCGACTAAAAACAAATTAAATGGGTTCACCCTGCGGGCAACAAATTCACAGCAATTTTATGCACGCTCTTCGTAAAGTTTGTCTGGCGGTTGTGCTCTCGTGTATCAGGCCTTAATGTCTCTGAGTCATCCTCTCGTGTTACAGGGCTGCATTAGGTCTACACCTGCTCACCCATTTATGACCAGTTACGCTCCACTGACTCTCAAACATTCGGGTGTACACTGAGAGGCTTTGGTATGACGTATGTAGGAGCAATACACCGCCGCAGTCGTTTGATAAACAGGTGTACTGCGCGAGGTGTAGAATTTCATCGTGTTTGAAACGCCCGAATCGTACCGCGAAGATTCCATCGTGAAAACGGATACCATTCTCTATTGTCCGCGAACATTATTTGCAAGTCACGACGAGCCCTTATGGAAATGCAGCTGATCCCATCAACAAATGGTTTAGCGTTCCTTAATAAAACTGAGTTCATTTGCGAGTTGAAGCCATTTTGCATGAAACACTCCATGTTACGAGCGTGACGAGCGTGAGCAAACGTAGTCTATATTTTATCTTTCGATATTCAACTCATGCAACCAGCCTGATACTGGCGGAGAAAGGATGCACTCGCAACACTTTAAAGCTAATGCTACGTTTTCAGTGCTCACAGATCGTTCTGAGCTGTTTTCGTGGCATCTGTCACCACACCACTTAGACACCTGGACAGTGACAGCGTCTGTAATGCTGGCACTGAGCCAACAGAAGCGTACTCGGTGATGCGGCGACCACGCTCCAGTAGTGTAAAAACCGTCCGCGTAGAATCTGAATGTTCGACCGCTCGCGTAACGTGTAAACGGCAATTGTATCGCATTAAGAGCTGTACTATTCATCAAGATAGAGTACATCAAGATCCGAGCGTACAGGCGCACTCACGAGCGAAACCGTCCCGCAACATAAGTTTGCCTAGCAAAGATGGAATATCCGTTTAAACGTCTGTGCACTGATTCCGTTGCGTTGAAGTATAATTCATGTAATACACGTTTTTACAATAAGAACAAGAACTAGAACAAGAAAAAAAAGGAAGAAAAATAATTTCCATCCTGAACCGCCGACCAGAACATTCTCGTGCAAAATACTGACATTAGTTTGGACGTGAGCTGATTATGTATATTTAATGATTGTCATGGTGATTACTGCTACTACGAGTACTGCTAGCAATACTAGTAACAATGATAATATAAGGGCAAATGCAAGTTTTGTCGACAGGCGTAGGGACCGGATGTAGTCAGTGACTGCCAGTGACTAAGCCACAGTGGATCCCATCAGGAGTTATTCGTATAACTATAGTAAGATGAAGGGCAAATAACACCTGTTAGGATCCTCTATGGCGCAACCACTGACGATCATCATGGGTCGCAACGCCTGTGTTTTCTTCTTCTTCTTGCAATGAACTGTTTTCTCGTTGCCCCGTCTTTGATATCACCCATACGTGGTGGAAAAGGACGTTAAACTCCCAAACACCCACCCACCCTCTCCAATGAACTGGCCAACCTCAACATACGGAGGACCACTGTCAGTGTAGTTGTGCATGCTGTTAACTGTTTTCTATTCCGCGTCCCTCCCGTTTGAAACGGGATTTTTTTAGCGTGTACACTTGATATTGTGCGTGCGTGTGTACACGGAGGCGAGACAGGCACCGTAAACGAGTCTGCACGTGAATTTGACTCGATAAAGGAAAAATCCCACCATATTCCTGCCCACCGGAGACTCGTACCACGCAGCTCAGTCATGGTTCGTGTTCAAGTTCATCTATTGCTGCAACTCTGTACTCTCTGCTTACAGTAACGTTTGTGTTAGTGAGAGTACCGAATTTATGTCACTGGCGCACTGTTTCTGTCGTCCCAGCGTTTCGGAAACGCTTTCTCAGACCGGTGACTAGAATAGTCCATACACTCGACAGATCGGACGTGCTGTCGGAAAGCAAGGCATGTCGGAGGGATGTTGATGCGGAAATGAACTTATGATAAGTGGAGAGGCGGTTCATCTCCCACCATCTGGAAAGAAAGGGTCCAGGCATCTATGAAATCTGACGCGCTTAGCTCCTTTTTCAAGATGCCGGTAGCCACAATGGGTACTAGGTGTCACTGCTGACAAGCCTTAAAACCCATCTGAAAGGAACATGATTTACTTAACAATTAGCATCACGCACCCGTTAGGCGGTTTTCGTTTTACTTCGGGATACCATGAACACAACTATTTTATTTTATTTCATTTTATTGCTGTCCCAACTTTTTGACTGCTTCCGTGGTGTTCGAAGATGGAATCCATTCACAAAGGGCTCTCCATCGCAACACAAGCACAACTATCCAGTGTTCCCATTTATGCACACATGTGCATGTTTGTACGCACAAAACTCTTAAAATTGACGCACAAATTTGAGAACAGCGCGTCAAAGGGTCCGCACGTTTTTCGTCTCGCCGTGACAAACAGAAATTTTCCAACACTCTCCCGGAAATTCGATGACAGGCTACGTTACACAGATGCAAATCTGGAGGAAAACGCTATATATTCCTCTTACACATAACGCTGCAGATGACACCCTAGAAATGCTTTAAAATTCACCAAAAAATTCACAAAAATCAGGCAGCCATAGACTCATGCGTAGAGGAAATTTAAACAAATTCCAATGTTCCGTTTTTTGGCAATGTTGGCAGCGACCACATACCCCCTCATTCCACGGTCGTCTGCTGGCTCCTGTGCCAGCCGCGCATGAATACAAATAGTCCACAAGCCAGCCTCATTTTTCCCTAATTTTACTATTACCTGGCATGAAACTTGTTTACAAAGCCAACAAAAAGCACCAGATTGCCACTGTTTACTCTGCACACAAATTTTAAAAGGGGCAAAGATTTTCTACTATATTTAGCCGAATTGTTACTACATGCCCCGGAAGCTAATACCGGTGTGTAGCCTGAACAAACAGCGAGCTGTAACTAGCAGCGGACATTTCCAGCCGCTGAGCCATTGTGAATAACAGACAGAATCTGATTGGTTGAGGCACTCTGGGGCACTTTCTGTCCAATCATAATGCTCTGTTTGGTAAGCATGCGGGTTCTTCGCCTTCTGGCTGACACTGTACAATTCACATACATCTCTCCTGCTTGAATACTTTTTGTGAACAAAACCAAATGGTTTTGAATTTCAGCCTTGGACCCTAAAAACTGACAAAAGGACCCTGAAAAATATGCAGAGAGGGTTCCAAAGACCCTTGTACACCGTATTTTCGAATCACAAGAACAGTGGCTATCTTTTTTGTGTGTGCTGGTTTTAAAATTGATGTAAATGACAATGACTTTTTTTGTTTTGTTCCAGAGACGAATCTGGTGAAACTTGCTGGTGATCTGCTGGCGGGTGGTGCTGAGCCCCCTAGCAACACGACCACGTGGATCCTGCTGTATATGGTTCGATTCCCCGAAGTTCAGGAGCGTTGTTACCAGGTAAAGAACTGAAGATCACGTCCTCTGATTGAACTGAGTGTTGTAGGGTTGGCGGTGGCGCCAAACTTGATAACATACGAAAACGTGTATCATCGTGAATGATCTTTTTTTCTGCGTTTGGCCAGATCAAAGTGAACCACAGGTCAAAGAACACAAATGCACGAACCCTCAAAATGCCTCTATATTCCCTGTTAGTCTCAGGCGTCATAGTCAACCCTAAAAAAATCTTCTATCTTCAGTCTTCAATCTAGAAACAAAAATTACCCTGCACAGATCATTCAAGGGCACGCGCCTGACAGGAGTTTAATAAAGAACCCTGAATGTCTGCTTTCCGCTCGGGCCTCACTTGAGTAATGCTAGTCTACTTTCTGTTCAGGCCAGAAAGCCATATCGCCCAAATCCACTCATGTCACCTTTGCCTCTTCTGTGCGCAAAAGGTTTCAGCTTCACTGGCAGCTTGCCTCCTCTCGCTACCCACTGGCATCCACCTTGCCCTACCAAATACAAAAATCACGAAAATCACGCTTTTTCCTGACGACAAAATTCACTGCAATCTAGAACACTCGCAAAACAGGGTACATGTACTCCAAACAAGCACCAAACACTCACACCACGCTCACTTAGTGTCCTTACGCCTGCAGTTGTAACAGAGATGATTCGTCCAATACAACCGCTGCCACATACTTTTCAACCGGTACTTTTTCTTTGGACTGAGCACTTGGAAAGTGCTTTGGTCGTATCTTTGTATTACCTCGTCTCGTCTCGTTTTATCCTTATCATACCTTATGTAAAAAAAAGTCTTATCTCATCTGGACTTGTCTTGAAGTCTTGTCTCACGTAGATATGTCTCAGCAGATTAAAGCCAAATAATCATGCATCTTGTATATTGTCCCCGGCAGGAGTTGTTGGAACACGTCGGAAGGGAGAGAACCCCGAACTTGGACGATCGCACTCACCTCCCTTACCTTCAGGCCACCATCATGGAAATTCAGCGCCATGCTGACGTGGGGCCCTTCGCTATGGCGCACGGACTGGCGACTGACGCGGAACTTCGCGGCTTCCACATTCCGCGCGACGCCATCGTGCTGGTGAACGTCCACTCCGTTCTTCACGCGCCCGGCTCCTGGGGCGATGACCCGGATGTGTTTCGGCCTGAGAGGTTCCTGGACGAGGAGGGGCGCGTTGTGAACCACCCGCAGTTCATCCCGTATTCTATGGGTACGTATGGTGGATGGTGGTTGTGCCATTGCAGACGTGAGCCTCGTGTGTTTGGCTTGTTGGTTAATTGACGGATTGTCTCGCATCCGGCCATCTCCTTCGTGTGTGTGTGTGTGTGTGTGTGTGTGTGTGTGTGTGTGTGTGTGTCTGTGTGTGTGTGTCTGTGTGTGTCTGTGTGTGTGCCCGCGCGCTCGCGCGAGTGCATTAATCGTGGCGAGTCCTTGTAACTCGGAGAGCAGTGCTTTCTAAAAATTAGTAGTAGTGGTAGTAGTAGTATCATCAAAGACGGGACAACGAATTGAAACTTATTGTTTTTTTGTGCTTCTTTTTTTGTGTATTTGTTTCCTTGTTTGCTTTTCGTTTTTTATTTTTTTCTTTGTTCGTTGGTTGGGTGTGTTTTCAGCGACCATGATATATTTTGTTGGGGGGAGGGGGGGGGGGTAATGAAATGAGACATGTACACTTCCTGCTGGAAAAAAAAATGTTTTAGTTGTTCAGAATTCTTTGTAAACTTAAAAAAATCTAAACCATTTCCATTTATGTCACCTACAGGTCCAAGAATTTGCCCCGGTGAGAACATGGGCCGCATGGAGCTTTTCCTCTACACAGCCTCCATTCTGCACCGCTACCGGCTGAGCCACCACGGCCCTACGCCTCCCTCTCTGGAAGGGCGCATGGCGTTAATGCACATAGCGCCAGAGTTCAAATTTTGCTTGGAGAAGAGAAATTAAAGACTGCATAAATACAAAAAAAGACAGAAAGAAGAGAAAAGAAATAATCAACTGCAGCTTTCAATGATGTACACGAGATTCAACTCGGTCCGAGTCTGGCCTTAGGCCATAGGCAGTGTGTGTGTGTGTGTGTGTGTGTGTGTGTGTGTGTGTGTGTGTGTGTGTGTGTGTGCGTGCGAGAGAGAGAGAGAGAGAGAGAGAGAGAGAGATTGTACATAACCGGCAAACTAATGTACATAACAAGTATCTCGTAAACAGAATGACTGTGCAGCTAAAGTTCTTCGGGTCGCGTACGTGGTGGAAAAGGACGTTAAACCCTCAAACACCCACCCACCCACCCCTTTCGGGCCGCGATCTAGAGGAACACAGTATTCAAAGACAGACTTCTGGTATAAGGGAGACAATTTTCAGAACTCCGTGCAGTAAAGTTAAACCTAGTAGCCCGCACGCGGATTTTTTATTTATTTATTTTTTTTCGAAATGTACGAAAAGTGCTGTTTGAGTTGCCATAACTATTGTCGCTTTGAAATTTCGAAATAAAAACACTATCAACTCAATTATTAATTTGTGCCTCTTAAAAATGGAAAGAACCGAGCGGACGTTTGCAATGTCTACTTGAAATTAGTATTAATCATTATTCATTAATTCTATGCTTTTAAAGCGGCACCTGGCAGGATGAGCAACTCTCACCGTGTCAAAAACGTGTGTTGTACAGATGCTGCCACTATTGCGTCAGTGGTCCCCCCAACGTGTATTATAGAGCATTATAAACTTGTAATGTAGCCAGTGACCACGTGCGAGTTGCACTGAAACGGCCACTTAGTCTGTTTCGTACAAACGCGTTACTTCACTTGCAAGTGAAGTGGGCAGCAGGCGCATGTTCTGGCTCACGTTTTGGCTCGTGTATCTTACCAACGACAGCCCCAATATGGTTCTAATTTTGCACATGTTTAAATGATACCGTGTTCTTGTCACCACTATAAGCCTAAGTCGGTCTGTGAGCTTAAAAGACCTGCAGGATGCATCTTTAACCGTTGTAGGACCACAGACTTACCGTTGACATGTATTTAGTGTTCTGCTTGCTGACCATAGCGCCTCGCCTGTTCTGGGCGTTATTGTTGCTACGTTTTTCTTGTATATTTCATCACGATGTGCACATCAACCTTGTACGAGAAAATCGTGTTTCTGGTGATGTCATGTTATGTCACTAGATTTGTTGAAAAAATGTTGTTCTTGTACAAGTGTACTTGTGTGTATATGAATAAAGTTTATATGAAAATATCGAGGTTTTTTTTCCAATAGTAGGAGCGCATGAATATTTGACGTTGACTGCTTTAACAGTGCGTTGAAATAGTCATGATTGTTATTCACCAGAGAATGTTCAATGCATGCTGCACACACACACACACACACACACACACACACACACACACACACACACACACACGCACGCACGCACGCACGCACGCACGCACACCCCCCTACGACGACAAAACAGTGCAAAGTTAATGAAGCGTTATTTTGAGTTTTTAGTTGATTCACACACACACACACACACACACACACACACACACACACACACACACACACACACACACTGACGTGCGCGCGCACGCACTGACACACACACAAAACACACACACACACATCATTCACAGAGGCTCAGAGACCTCAGCAAAATATACCAATAAAAATGTGTTGCACGAAGGGTGGGTGGGTGTTTGGGAGCTTAACGCCCTTTTCCACCACGTAATAATAATAATAATAATAATATTTAATAATAATAATAATAATAATATTTATTATTGATACTTATATAGCGCTCTTTCTCGCAGAGAGCTCACAGCCCTTTACAAGGAAAAGAAAAGAAAAACATAGGAACAATGCAATCACATACAAACAATGCAGTACACCTTCACAAAACACACAACATATCAACACTACAATCAGACAGGTGCCTGCAGGTACAGTGGGCGAATGAGTCCCTTCCACCGCGAAGGTGACAGCCGGAGAACTTGCCTCTCAGTGAAGGGATACGAACCCTGGACCACATAATTATGATCAGGATGTTCAACGCCCCCGCCCCCTCCTCCCCCCCCCCCTCCCCAGGTTCAGAAAAGATAGCTTTTTAAAGCAGAGCGGAAGGCCAAGTCAGTACTTGCTGAGCGGACAGATAAAGGAAGAGAATTCCAAATAGTCGGTGCTGCAGAAAAGAAAGACCTTTCTCCAAAGGTTTTAGTGAAGACACGTGGTTTGCAGAGTGTGAGAGTGTCCGATGATGAGCGAAGTGTTCTTGTTGGTAGATGTTAACTAACTCAGAGAGATAAGAAGGTCCTGAATGACTAACGGCGCGGTAGCACATGCAAGAAATCTTGTACTTAATGCGAGCCTCTATGGGGATCCAGTGCAAAGTGCGGAGGTGTGGGGCGATGTGGTCTTTTCGCGGAACTCTCAGAACTAGGCGTGCCGCATTGTTTTGTAACCTTTGGAGTCGCTGTAAGAGATCCTTCGGGCCGTTTACAAGGAGACCATTACAGTAATCCAAGCGTGAAACACACACGCATAAGTGATATCAAAGACGGGGCAACGAGAAAAGGCCAGCGCAAGTATTTGGCCTCAGCCGGGATTGGAACTCACGATCCGAGCATTCAAAGCTCAACGCTCTACCCTTCTAGGCTTCTACTATCCCAGCTCCCTTGCAATTCACAGCTTATTCTGTCTCGTTACGTACCGGGAGAATTTCATTTAGCGCTAGACGCATGCGGCCCCAGAACGAGGCTCTAGCCTCGGGTTCGTCCTCCCACTCTATGTACGTCATAGATTTCATCACCGCCATCATGGCGGGGGTCAGGTCACGTGACGGAATGTCTTCCAGCAACACCACCAATAGAACGTCGTCGTTCTCCACCACGTGCCTCAGACACAACTGCAGCTCGAACTGACACCACTCACTCTCCACAAATGTTTTGGAGAACAGCATCATCACCTTCTTGCTGTCCTGTACGCTCTCCATGATGTTGTCCGCGATGGGGTTCCCTAGTATAAAGTCACGTTGGTGGATACACAGCCGCAGTCCCAGCCTCCCCTCTAACTCCGGCATCAGGTGCTCACGCACCCAGTTCAGATCCTCCTTGTCATATGACACAAATACATCATACCGGAAGTGCCGCTCCTGTAGACGGCGCCACCTGTCTCCCCGGCCCCTGTACGCCTCGTACAGCACCAAGCGGATGTGCCAGCGGTAGCGGTAGAGAAAAGTGACCAAAAAGAATACTAACAGCACAATGACAACAGTCGCTATGATATACTTGGAGACACCGGCGCTCCACAGACACGCTTGGTCGGCCACGTAGAACAACTGTACTGTGGTGTTGGGCAGGTTGTCACAAGTGTACTTGTAGCACGGACGGGGGAAAACAGAACAGTTAGAGAAGACAGCGGGTTGTGTGACGAGCCTTTGTCGGAACCAGTTCAATTCACAGGAACACAGGAACGGATTGCCGCTGAGGTCTAGAATTTTAAGACGCTTTCGGGTGGCTGTACTAAACGTCGTCTCTCTAACGACGGTTATCCGGTTCTTCGACAAATCCAGCCACTGCAGGTTCGATAACGCGTCAAAGACACCGTCCGGTATGTCAGACAGTTCGTTTGCACTTAGCATAAGAATAGCTAAATGTGGCATGTTAGTGAACATGCCAGCACTTATACGACTGATGCGCGCTGAGTTTAAATTCAGCTCACGCAGACTGACGATTTGACTAAACAGACGATTGAACTTCTCTTCCGTCACATCGCTAAAATCGGTCCTTCGTAGCCACAGCCTCTCAAGTTTCGGACAGCCAGCGAAACAGTCAGCGTCCACGGTGTCTGCAGCGAACCTGATTGCGCTGAAGGACAAGTCAAGGAGCCTGACCCCGGGACTGCTGAAAGCATTTTCCTGGATACGGACCTGTTCAAAATGGGGAAACCCAAAGCTGTTTAACGCTAACCAGTATAGGGACGGAAACACAAGTCGATTGAAAGAGTTCTTTTCAATTAAACTCAAAGTAAGACTCGTGGCGGAAAAAAGTCCCAAACGTGGTAGGCACACTTTCTCAGGCTGAAACCGATCGATCAAATTGCCTGACATTTCAAGCCAAGAAAGATTTGGAAAGAACGAGTCTTCCCCGTGACACGTCTCCGGATAATCTCTGAACTCGTTCCAAACCAAAGAAAGGGAGAGACTTAACGATGGCAAATAATCAGCGTGTAATGAATCACGTGACAGCCTGTTACTGTCCAGGTCTAGACTGTTCAGACTGCCAAGCGGTTTAAACACCGTCATGTTCAGAGTCTTTATGTCGTTCCCTTTGATGCAGAGTCTGCGAAGCTTAGGAAGACGGTGCTTGTGGAAGATTCCGTCAGGGGGCGGGCCCAGGGGCATGAACGACAAATCCAGTAATGTCAGCGTGGTGACTGACAGAAAAGGAACCAGCGTGGTGTAAGTCAAATTGTTACTCCACAGTCTCAGGGCCGTCAGGTTTGTGAAGGGGCGGAAAACACCAGGACTGATATAAGTCAGGTTATTGAAAGAAAGATTGAGATCAGTAACGCTGGTGATGTTCACAAAGAAATCGTCTCGCGAAATGCTCACGAAGCTATTGTTGGTCAACAAAACTTGAGAAATAGCGGCTGGTAGTCTGGGGACATACGTCAGTTTACCATCATGTCCAGAACAGTCCGCCACAGTCTCGCTACAACGACAGTAACCATCTCCACATACCGTGTACTTTGACTCGATCCATATTGGGCGGTTGCAAGGAGCATCAGGAAAGTCCCACCGGACTGTGGCTGACGACAATGGTGAATAGTTCGTGTACTGTGGTATGATCCCGGGGCGAGTAGCGCCCTTCACCTTGGCGGACACACCGGTCAGCCACACGGACAGCACGTGCACAACCAGCCACATTCCCATCGTCATGTTCAGGAGTCACTATTTTTCGTCTGGTTTTAACATGTAATGTCTGGATCACAGTAACATCTGGACCACAGTAACATCCAGATTACAGTAACGCTTCGACTACGGTAACATCAGTACTACAGTATCATCTGGATGACGGTCACAGTAACACTTTGACGACGGTAACACCAGTACGACAGTAACATGTGGACTACAGTAACATCTGGACAACAGTAACACTTTGACTACGGTAACACCTGTACCACAGCAACATCTGGACTACAGTAACGTCTAAATGTGACCTCAGTGTCCAGACATTCCTCCGTATCATGCTAGCGATCACTCATAGTGACCATACACAGCACTGTGACATCTTCACATCTTCCTTGTGTTTCCATGTGTTGTCTTTGCTCCGTTTAGCACGCGGAACACACGTAAGTCTGCGTTAAGTCAGTTCCCGATCTGTCCAGCCGGCTGTACCACACGAGCCACACACACACACAGCAACTCAACTGTCCGAAGTTTCACCACGACCACTCAGAGAACTGCTCGGCCTGTCAGTCGCCTCGCCTGGCATCTCTGTCACGGTTGATGATCACGACGCGCAAGCAAGTCGACCCGTCTCCCATCAGTGCACTGCGAGCGTGACTGCTAAGCAGCCAAATATGGAACCGAAGCACATTGTCAACAACTGATCACATCCGCAAAGCTTTTCCCGGGAAACGTGAGCCTAAATTAATGGTCGGTTTAGTTGTACATCTTGTCATAGCAGCCAAGCCATCTGTATTGCTAAAGACACAGAAAAGGATACCGGGAGATGTATGACGCCTTTCCGTCAATTTTATAAACTGTGGTTGATACTAGATGGTGGTGACGTAAAAGTCTAAACGAGCTATGTGGGCGGAAGTGCAGATATTAAACGAAGGAAAGTTGTATGCTGACAACTATTATTACACCTAGCACGAGATGTCACTGGCTCGGTTCACGAGTTAAGAACATACCGCGAGTGGAGAGGTCACGTGTCCGGATGCCCCGTTATCTCAGAACAACGGATGATGTGTGCACCACGTGATTTGAAGTGGCAGGAAGTGGCAGGAAGTGACTCGGACAGAACACAACTGACTCGTGGTTAATTCCCTCACAGGGTTCATCATAATTCAATGGGATGACGCGATGGGCTGACGGAGCTGCTTCACAAAATGCTTGTCATGGTCCATGTGAAAACGAGAGGCTGTCAAATCCTTTGTTTACTTTGTTACTGTGTGTGCGATAACAACAGCTAACGTTTCTAAAGTTTCTATGTTACCGGCCCCCGTAGTGTAGTGGCTAGCACTTCGGACCATGGACCGGGAGACCCGGGTTCGAGTCCCAGCCGAGGCAAGCGGGATTTTTCCTACCCAGAGCGGGTGTGGTGTGGACCCAATGGAGAGGCTGCTGCCACACAGCCGAGATTCACCGACTTTGGGGGGTGTTTCCCTTGGTGTGACACGTTTTATGATGTGGATGATGCCGTGCGGGATATTTTATGACAGGAAGCGTGGAATGCGGCCGTGTCCCGCAGTACCAAACCACACGGACCTCCATGGCATCATCCAACATTTTGCGCATGCACGAACTCACACACACACACACACACACACACACACGCTGAAAATACAGTATTCATGAAACGCCATTTTTGTCAGTTACTTCTCGTTTCGTTGGTTTATTCAAATCCCATATTTTCCGAGCGCGCGCGCGCGCACACACACACACACACACACACACACATACACACAGATCCCGTCGGTAGACTCGAGTTACCTCAAGCAGAAACAACACACACTACAATCCAAAAATTTGACACTAAATTTTCAGGCGCACCTTGCATGCATATACAATCCTTTTCACAGAGGCACATTTTTTAAAATGCAAAATTCGGAAAATGCTGTAGGGTACTGCCAATTTATAAATGCCACAGAAAACACATGCTTGCAAATAAACGACTCTACTCAGCTAGCCACAAGACCAAAGCCCCCCCCCCCCCCTTCTGCCGAGTATTGGCAGAACACAGTAAGTCCATGACGTCATTTTAGGGGAAAAGGGGCGATTTCAAAATGAAAGAAACTGACGTAATTTTTTAAATCTCAAATGACGTCAATGGACTTACTGCTTTCTTCCCATGTTTTCATACATATCGAACTACACGTGCTTCCGCCTTTGCATTGTCTGTCAAGAAAGTTTGCCAGACCATATTACGTCAGTGTTGTGCTCATTACGCCATTTGGCTGAATTCTGGGGGCTCGCCCCTTTTGACTGACAAGAGTGGGTTCGTCTACTGTTCATGGGACGTTACGTCCTTCTCCACCAAGTGAGTGTGAATTCGAAGACGACTGACGAGGCAACGAGGAAAAGGCGAGCACATCTTGATATTATTGGCTTTCATTCGGGAATAGAATTCGCCACCCTTGAGCACTGACGCGCAATGATCAGCACCAGACAGTATTTCGTCAGTCGTTTCACTTCCTTTTCAATGTCTCTTCATCCGGTCCCTGGAGTCCAGGATGACTGCGTCTTTGTCCTCAATGTTCATTTCTTCCATCCATCTTTAACTTTCCAGTAATTACAAATTTACTGAGGAGTCACAATCACGTTTTTGTCAGTTAAAAAAAAAAAATCACGGTTGCTTCCATGTCGTAGCATCTGACAACTTCCGCTGGCACTCTAGGCATGCGCAGCCCACGAGCGGCATGCCGGGAAGCAGAGGAACGTGCGCAGACGACAGCGGTTTGGTGGTGGTAACTGGCACCACGGGAACTGTAGCCGGTGACGGCAGACCCACTGTCGGCAGACGATACCCTGGAGCCAGCGAGGATAAAGATGCCAAGGAACTCATCGCTGCGGCGGAGTCCGGAAGGACTGGAGAGGCTTGACTGTGGGTGAGGTGAGGGTGTAGATGCGGAAGGTGGTGGTGGGGGTGGTGGGGCACTGCGCGGGATGCGGTCAGTTCCTGCAGCAGGCGTCGCATCTCGTCCATGGTGCGGGTCAGCATGACGATGTAGTTTCGGGCCAGCAGCAGGGTCGACATCTTGGACAGCTTCTTGACAGAGGGGCCGTGCGAATAAGGCATCACCTGTTGACCAAGAGACAAGATGTAATGCGTCTAATTAAAGCAACGCCTTAGACTAGTAAGGGTGGGTGGGTGTTTGGGAGTTTAACGTCCTTTTTCCAGCACATACGGGTGATATCAAAGACGGGGCAACGAGAAAAAGGCCAGCACAAATATTTGGCCCCAGCCGGGATTCGAACTCATGACCCGAGCATTGAGAGTCCAACATTCCACCATTCGGCTATCCCGGCTCCCCCTTAGACGAGTTAGATGAGCAGTAAGGAGAACACAGAATGTGACGTCAACACAGAATCTGACGTCAACACAGAATGTGACGTCACCACCACCCAGTCTCAACTACAGTTTGGAAATTTGTCGAAAGAGCGTCATTTCTCTCCCAGTGTTCTTTTCCATGTATTTGGCGATCAATCAATCAATCAATCAATCAATCAATCAATCAATCAATCAATCAATCAATCAATCAATCACTACATTTTTTTTAATCCCAGAGGGAACTTTGGGTGTGGTGGACAAACAAAACAAAAATACACATTTATTATTACTGTTGACATAGCGTTTCGGTTCCAGTTCGGTTGTGTCGTGTGTCCCGAGGTTCTGGTTGCCCTTACGAGTCAGTCAAACACGCAGCGCTCGGATATTTGCGAATCGACCTACTTGCGCGTAATAATTATACCAACAGTGGCAGAGATAAGATGAAAGGCGAAACCGACGCGTGCAGTTTGTAAAGACCAATGACTTTCTCAAAAGCTTCCACTGAAAAAGTTCCTCTTGCAGCAACGTACCGCGCACGAATGAGTAATGATAAAAATCAACCAATCAAATAGCTCATAGATAAATCGGGATATAAGTCAGAAAATCAATCAAAAGAGAGACACCAAAGCAGATGTTCCAGATCCTTTATATGTGTTCGAATCATATGGTGACATTCTGTCATATGAACCACTAGAAAAAGTTAATTGTATTTCCACGAACCTGTGTGTTATCTTGTTTTCTTTTTTTCGCCATTTCGAGAAATGGGAGAGGATGGGGTTTTTTGGGGGAGTTTAACGTCCTTTTCCACCACGTATGGGTGATATCAAAGACGCGGCAACGAGGAAAAAAAAGGCCAGCACAAATATTTGGCCCCAGCCGGGATTTGAACTCAAGACCCGAGCATTGAAGATTCAACGCTTTGCCGTTTGGCTATCCCGACTCCTATCCCAGTGATGGGATAAACGTATCACAACAACAGCAAAACACCGCCACTGACCAAACCAAACAAACGTGTATCACCAGTAAGAAATTAGGGGAAAAATCTAGCAATAAAAGGGAATTTGATTGGTTGTTAAATTTTGTATTCTATTGTTCTCAGCTTCGTTATAGATTTGTGATATATTTGTCGTGTAATTTTCTGGTGTTGGCTAGTTGTTCGTTTATCTGTGTGGATTAATTCCGTTGAATTTTTATTTTTCACTGTTTTTGATGTTTGTTGTTATTGTTTAAAGTGAGTTACATTTTTGTTTATAATTGTTTGTCCTTCTTACCCCCCCCCCCCAAAAAAAAAACAACAAAAAAACAAAAAAACAAAAACAACAACAACAACAAACAAACAAACAAACCAAAAAACAAAAAACAAACAAACAAACAAGCGAACAAACCCAAAACAAAACAAAACAACCCTCTCCCTAAAAAACAAAGAAACAAATGAACAAAATAACAACAACCCCAAACCAAAACCAACCAACAAAGCAGCAACACGGTTTAAATAATTATTTTAAAAAAAATTACTAAATGTCGTGACTAATTGCAAAACCAACAAAATTCAAAAACAGGTTAGGTATGTTGGGTGGCGCTGCAGCGCGGCGACGCGCTTGCCCCACGGAACTGCAACCTGAATTCCCCGAAAAGGGACAATAAAGCAGGGTTTTTGGTTGTTTTAAATCTAAAAGACAAATCCAAAACTTACCTGTCTGAGCGAGTCAAGAGCGGAGTTCAAATCATGCATACGTTGTCTCTCTCTGCTGTTGATTCGCAACCTGACATCTTCAGGCACGCGCGATTTGTGACGTCCGCCGCTGTTGCTGTTGTCGTCTGGAGATGTGGGGGAGGTTTTGATGGAGTTGTAGTCGCCTCCGTCGTCGTCCATGCACCAGTCATGTTCATCGCCGCTGTCGACTTCTAAGTCTGTAGATGATGCTCTTGATCGTAATGCCAATTCTTCTGCCATGGTTGTAACTGGATTAGAAGTTAGATCTGTCTGCTCCTTCGTAATATACCACTGAGGTATGTACGCCTGTGATTTTTTTTAAAAATAATCTGGAGCCGCTGGGTTTGAGCTACCGTGAGTCTCCACTGAACACAACACTGTTTCCTTTCGTTTGCTGGACGCCGAGTTGTGACAAAGCAGTCATACAATTTCAGCCAATCTGGAGAAAGCTAATTGTGAAATATCCACGAGAGAAGCTGTATGTAAAGTCACTTTTTCTTCTGTCAAAACCCCGCTAGCTCTGTGAAGACTGTAGGAATGATGCCATTCAATTGAAATCCACAAAATCATTCAACATTGCACTGGTCAGCTATCGTTGTTGTCTGTGCAACGCTGTTGCGTTTTGGGTGTCGCCTCCACCGAAAGGAAAAAAACTTGTGGTCACACTTCAAATGACGTGGAAAAAAAGTTTTTACGGCCCCGATTAAAATGGCCACTTTTGCAGAATTTCTGCTGAACAAAATCACAGCAGGGTGCTTTTAAAACGAACTCCAAGTTTTGAAAAGCACCAGTGGGGTAGGACTACACACAGAAACAACGGGTCAGTCTTATAATGACGGCAAGTCCACGATTGGTCTCTCGAGTTCCTCCTTCACGTTCAAGCCACGAGACACCTAGCGGCGGACGCGTGACCAAGGGAGCTTACCGGAATGTCCGCTACTTCGACTCTCCACCCGTTCTCATTTCTGTCGCCTGTCCAAAAGTCACGCCCTTCCTTCCGCGACACCCCTCCCTCCTGTCGCGTCGCATCGCGTCTCTACCCCTTCCTCACACCTCCCTCCCCTCATCTCCATGAAATTCGTTCCTTCCACCCCAAACAGCCAAAAGCACCAGGGTCGTACCCACAATCGCTTATCGTGGTCATTTTCTGCCACGCGAGTCGCCTGCTGTGGCCACCAACACCCCATTCTACTGTGACCGTGTCCAGCGTTACTGTGACGCTCACTGTTCGTGCTGCCGCAAAGGCTTATTGTCCATGCAATTGGAGAATTGGCAGGACTCCTGTGCCCGCCCAAGCGGAAGGGGCAGCAACTGGCGAGCTACCGGCTGTCAATCAAAAGACGACCAGCACCAGGCAAATACCCCGAGGGCAGGAACACGGGCTTGCAGACAACCGTTGCCACGCCCACCCGTAAGCTGTGAAATTGAAAAGTGTAACTAATTTTGTGTTGGCTCCTGCGAACAGACGCGCGAAAGAGAAAGAGCGGGTTTATGAAGCGTTTGTGGGTTAAAAAAAAAAGGAGAAAAAAAGTCAGACGAAAAAAAAAAAAAAAAAAAACGGAAGGAGGATTATGACGAAACGAACGTTGTTGAGCAAGTTTATCTTGACGATAAAAGTTTTCAGACGAATGTCGGCTCACATTTTATACAAGATAGTCTTTCAAATAAACTCTTTAGTCACACATTGCCCTGAAGTTCCATAAAATGATATTAAACACTTGACAAATATGACACAATTAATAAACCATGAAAACAAAGAAACACAAACAAAAAGGAAAAGAAGAAGAAGAAGAAAGAACCACAATCAACCACCAGCCATGCACAGACACAAAAATTAAACGTAAATGAAAACTTGAATCAAAACACAGCAAGCTGATGTAGTGTGCCCTTCAATGATCTGCAGTCATTTCAGTATTTAACCACTGTCACTTTTAGCCAGCAAAATTCGATGAAACACGCCAGGAAAAACTTGTCCTTAAGGGCTGACAAGCCATAGGACGTCAAGTTAAGCTCAATTTAGACGCCAGCAAAATTCTTCAATCTCTCTCTCACAACAGTCATTCCACCTCCTTGAGGGGTTGCTTACAACTACTTTCAACCAACTACCATCACATGTTACGTTCACACGATATATTATTGCCTTCTGGCTACTGCTGGTTAGCTCGAGCGACTTCTAAAGATGGATACAGCCACACAGTAATCCCTTGACAAGATCACTGACAGCATCTAAGACTAAACCATCTCTAAAAATGGACAATGGATACAAATACAGGGTGTATAGATGGTGAGTATCCATCAGCCCCGCATCCACCCGCGATAACGCCCCTTTTGCATGTCACGTCTTATGTTTCCGCTTGGTTTCTGCCCACAGCCACGGGTACTGCCAGCGGAGATACGCACTGACGCAATCAGTTTTATTCGAGACGGTCGGAAGATCGCGCTTGTAACCCGTGTGTTCAGAAACAGAGACAACAAAAAAATATTGCTCAGGAAGGGCTTTCAGTGATTTGTTTTGCTCAATTTTCTTGATATCATACTCACTCTAAATACATACTTTTCGTTAGCCGAGCTGGTAGGTACAGAAACAACTTTCTGGGATGAGTCCATTCCTCTTTGTTTACTCCTGCAACAACCCTACGCACGAAATGCGAGAGCAGCGAATCAACCCACCAGACCAGACCACGGCCGCCCAAATCAATTAGGCAGGCGTAAGGACACAAATTGACCATGGGGTCAAGTGCAGTGTGTGTTTGAAGGAACTTGTTTGGGATTGTGCTAGTTTGTAGAGAGTGTGATTTTTGTTATTTTTGTATCTGGTAGGGCGAGGCGCATGCCAGGGGGGTTGCAAGAGCAGGCAATCAGCCAGTGAAGCTGGGACTTTTTTTTTTGCTCACAAGAGGGTGGGTGGGTGTTTGGGGGTTTAACGCCCTTTTCCACCACATTCGGGTGATATCAAAGACGGGGCAACGATGAAAAAGCCAGCACAAATATTTGGCCCCAGCCGGGATCGAACTCACGACCCGGGCATTAGAAGTCCAACGCTCTACCATTCGACCACCCCGGCTCCCCTTGCTCACAAGAGGGGCAAAGGTGACGCGAGTGGTGTTGGGTGAAGTGGCTTTCTGGCCTAAACAGAAAGTAGACTAGCATTACTCCAGTGAGGCCTGATCGGAAAGGAGACATTCAGGTTTTTATTTTTTATTTTTTAAAAACTCATGTCAAGTGCGTGCCCTTGAATGGTCTGTGCACGGTAATTTTCGTTTCAAGATTGAAGCATTTTTAGGGGGTTACTATGATGCCTGAGGCTAATAGGGAATATATATATAGGCATTTTGAGACCTCGTGCATTTGTATTCTTCGATCGGCAGTAGTCAGTTGGGAAAAGAAAGCATGCTCCCCGGGTGTGTGCCGGTACACCAGACCTCATCAAGGTTGTCCCCGCCCACAACTCTCTGGTAGCGATCCCCTGTCAGTAACTGGTCAGCCAGGCTGCTGGATGGATTTTGTTTGTCCTCAAACCTCTAGCGCATTTCCCTCAGACCGCGCCCTTTATGCTCTGTGGGCCTCGGACAAAGCCGGCGGCCCGAGAGGGCAGGGCAAGGGGCAGAGGGGGGACGGGGAGAGAGTCCCGACACCCTATTAGTCTCCTGTCCTCCAGTCCACACCTCACCGGCGACTTCTGGCCCGGGGGTCGGGGAGGGCGGGCGTGTTGGTACCGCCCGGGATCTGACGGACCGTCAACAGGCAATCTACCCAATCATTGTCTCCCTTTGCTAGTCATTGTCTCCCTTCGCTGGGATCGGTATCACCGGCCACAGACGTAGTTATACCACCCCCGCCCTCCTTGTTGTTGCCTGTACGTACCGCAAATTTAACTCTGTGAGCCTGGATGCCCCACCGGGCTAGGCAAAGACGATAATGTGATGACTGCTGATGCTATCAAGCGCTGGACAAAGTGCGCAGCCGTCCCAGTACTTAACGCATGACGCCCAGGTAAACGCGGAGAGCGGTTTCATTAAAAGATTGACATAATCGGCACTGTTTGTCGGCACGGCCAGTCTCCCTCCGCCGCACGTCGCATTTCACCTTGCTCCGTTTGTCAGTCATCACCGCCAAATGGCGCGCAAGAGATAGCATCGCCGAAATCGACTTTGGCAACGGCAGATCAGAGGGAAAGAGGACGAGTAATCATTGGCGTATTACCAAAATAACACCCAGCGCCGCTTGGTTAGCCTTCTGTGGAGGGGAAGCGACAACGTGTTGACAGCCTGGCTTCCCTACTTGACTTAACGTCAGTAATACTAGGGTAGATGTCTCGTATTTTCTCTTGGTTTTATTTTGGTTTGGTATAAGTTTTCTGTTTCTTGGTTTTGCTTGGCTTGGCTCAGAGTTACACATTGTGCTGAATTTGTTTTGTACTTTCCTCCACAAATAATATCATAATATTAATAAATTGCTTTTATATAGCGCAGTTTCCCAGCAGACGCTGGCTCGGAGCGCTCTACACACACACACACACACACACACACACACACTGGTGACACACACACACACACACACACACACACACACACACACACACACACACACACACACACACACACACACATCCCTTTCATAACATACAGTTGGGATCTCGATAAAATGAGCTGGGGGGGGGGAGGGGGAGATGAGTATTTACAGATAGATAGAGTTGAGCAAACAACGAAGGCCATTTCGCAGCAGTAAACTATGAGGGAGAGAAGGCAGACTGGAAGAAGTGGGTTTTTAGTTTGTTTTTAAAAACTGTGAAAGATGGAGACTGACGGACATGTAGAGGAAGTGAATTCCAAGCTCTCGGGACCTGGTACTGAAAGGACCTCCTGCCAAATGTAAGTTTCACGCGGGGGAAATGTACTCTGTTTATAACATTCTCTCAACCTTCTCGAGTCAGTTGTTTACAGTATTGCCAATTTACGCTCCAGGCGCTGTCCCCTGAAATGTATACTGTACAGTAAGTGCGTGTGTGATCACACTGTCTTTTAATGTCAGCAGAATGACATTTTTTTTCTTTAAGTTCCTCTCCTACCGTACTCATGCAGTATTAAGGGATAAACGCCCCGGAAACATGTTCTTTGTGATAACCTGTCTGAAATGCACGACAAATGTAAGGCGAATGTAATTCATTCATAGTTGCCTCTCCACCTCTTTAAACCCCCAAATGAACAACAACAACAACAACAACAACAACAACAACAACAACCAAACACACAAAAAACAAAAGCAAAAAACAAACGAAAAACCCAACAAAAAACAAAAACAAGAACAGCCACTCAACAACAACAGCAGCACAAACCAACGCCAAAAAAGTTTGTTTTTTTTTAATCCTGAAGCGTCTGGTGTGAAATAAAAATTCAAATAAAAAAAGTGAAATTGTAAGATACATATGTACATGTACCACCAAAAAACAAAAAAACAAAAAACAAGCTATACAGCGTTTGTGTACTGGCCCCAACGCAGAATTTGTTGTTGTTGCTGTTGTTGTTATTGTAGTTGTTCCGAACACCACCGCTTCCCAACCAACATGATCCCTTCCCTCCGCCCATAACAGCAAAACAAACAAACAAACAAACAAAAGAAAATAAACAACAACAAAGCAAAATCAAAATGTCAGCTGTTTGCTGATCACAGGTATAATGGAAGGTAAAGTGACACTAGAAGGAATAGTCCATAGCTGTTTAGGCCAATTTTCTATCAGTTTCCCAACGCAATATTTCTAGCCATCATCCCAGTAAATCTCTCTCTCTCTCTCTCTCTCACACACACACACACACACACACACACACACACACACACACACACACACACACACACACACACACACACACACACACATACACACACACACACACACACACACACACACACACACACACACACACACACACACACACACACACACACACACACACACACACACACACACAAGCCCAAAAGCAGATACTGCGAGAAGAGTAATTCATCCAGCAAAGTGTTAAACTCGAGACGCGCTCGATTATTCCCCCTGCCAATTAACGCAGCAGGAGAGAAGAGGGCGCTGTAAACTGACGCGCCGGAAGTGACAGGGCGACATCTGCGACATGGTGGTCCTGCTGGCCATCCACAATGAACACTGCTCATTACTGTTGCCTTTTGCTGAATAAGTTCATCGGGTGTAGTGTTTGGCTGGGCTTTTTAGAATAAAGATGTCTTGTTTACTGGGGGAAAAATTCGGGCGGCAAAAATGAACAGCAGCACCATGAGAAATGTGCCTTGGAAACAAAAAGTTCTGTGTTTGTGTTTTCTTTGTGTGTTGTTTGCTTCTAAACAAATCATTTTTTTTTTTTTTGCAACAGAGCAAACGCCAGGTTTAGAGAGCAAAGGTTTCCAAACGTGAATGTTGCATTGACGGGAAATCAAGAAATGGTCTCTGGCATCGCTATTCCGCTAATTGCTACCCCCCCCCCCCGTCCCTTGGACTCTAGTTGCTTGTTCCTGGCTGGACAGTTCTCACACTTACAATTTGGTTGGACACTTATGGCGTCGTCTGCTACCAAAAAAAAAACCCCACTTTTATGAACAACACATTTGCTTTTTGGCTTGTTGCAAAAAAAAAGAAGTTTTTCCCCACAGATTATTTTGTGTTTTAGGTTCGTCGAGATATAATATATTTTATTTGTACTAAAAATACTCATGTATAGATAAGGAAGGCGATTTGATATACCAGGAGCAGACGTACAAACGTTCATTAAAAAAAAAAAATTGGTATTTTGATTTTTGAACAAACTTGAGATGAAAGTTTGGTATTGGGGACTGCTCAATTGTATGCCCTAATAAACAGGCCTGATGACAAACTGGGGCACAGCATGAACACACTGCGTCTCTCTATTACTACTTTCTTAGCCCTTTCGGGAAATTCGGGCTGCTTCCGCCGGGGGAAGCGCGTCGCCACGGTAAGGCGGCACCCAATACCTATCCTGTTTTTCAACGTTTGCTTGGGGAGGAAAGCTGGATAACCCGGAGAGAAACCCCCGATGAGCAGCCCGGAAGCAAGCAAAAAACGGTATCACATATCACAAGCTCGACCAGGGCCCAAATGTAAAAGTCGAGGTTATCTTAACCCACGGCTACGGGCCTAACCCAGACTAGGATAAAAGAAACCAAAAAACAAAATTATATGAAAAAAGGAGGCAAAGAAAGGAAGAAATAAATCCTTCTATAACGGCTGAGGCATCTTGCTGGAATGGACCCGCTTCCTGATTTAAAACAAACAAACAAAAAAAACCCCAGACAATTTAACCCTAGAGCTAGTTTAGTTTGAGGTTAGGCTCTATCAAGTCAAGTTGGTTTATTCCTGACCCAGATAGGGGTACATGAATCAATTGAATTACATACATAACATAGCTCTATCCCGGGGCTAAAATCCCTACCTCGACTTCTACATGCGGAGCCTTGGCTCGAACCGACGCTCCATGGCCGTGACAGCGGTGACGGCCGTTCAGTAGCGGCAGCGGCTAAGTCCGACGTGCTCCCTGTCAGACCATTACTTACCCTCACCTCACCACTCTTAAGTTTGTTGGGTTATGTGTGTTTTTGCGATTGGTACTCTACTTCTTGTGAGAGGTATAGTCTTACGTACGCCTCTACACGTGTAACTTGTCACAGCAACCTTGCAAAGGCAGGGTGGGTAGGTGTTTGGGAGTTTAACGTCCTTTTCCACCACGTACGGGTGATATGAAAGACGGCGCAACGAGAAAAAGGCCAGGGTCCGTATGTAAAAGTCGAGATTAGGGCTTTTAGCCCCATGCTAGAGTCTAACCTCGAACTAAACTAGCTCTAGGGTTAAATTTTCTGTTGTTTTTTTTGTTTTAAATCAAGAAGCGGGCCCATCCCAGCAAGGTGCCTAAGCCGTTATAGAAGGATTTTTTTCTTCCTTTCTTCGCTTCCCTTTTTTATATTTAATTTTGCTTTGGGGTTTCTTTTGTCCTAGTCTGGGTTAGACCCGTAGCCGTGGGTTAAATTAACCTCGACTTTTACATACGGGCCCAGCACAAATATTTGGCCCCAGCCGGGATTCGAACTCACGACCCGAGCATTGAAAGTCCAACGCTCTACCATTCGGCCATCCAGGCTCCCCTTGCAAAGGTAGGTGCGAACCGAAGTGGTCAAGTACGGCAGGGAGTCTCTGTAAAGTCAAGTGGCGACGTAACTTTTGGCGATACTCGGACTCAAACTCGAAGCGGGAGTATCTCAAGACAAAATCTTAGTGGGATGGGTCAGCGTCGGTCTGTCTACCTCAACAAGAGGCCGGCATGGCGGCCAGCTTATATCAACACCCGTTACGGCGTCTGTCAACCGATCTTCGCGGAGGGAGGCTGTCGCGTGTCACTTTCACCCTTTCCCTCCCCTGCTGCCCCCCGGCAACTGTCCGTTAACTGGCCGATATCAACTTTAACGCTCCGGCAAACTGTAATTGTGACACTGGCTGGCGCTGCCGCGATCTCAGTCCGCTAAAGACAGTCACGTGAGTATCTTTTAGCGTGACGTCGTCTAGGGAGAATGTCGCGAAAGGCACGTGACAAGGCCCGAAGTGACGTCAAGCGTGAACACGTCAAACTGCTGGGCGCGCGTGAGCGCCCCCGTGCGGGTGCCAAGAGTTACCTTTCTTACCTCGGGGCCGCTACAACCGTCAAACATGCGTCGTCAGGGGCTTAGGCACGGCGTGAAGACGCGTGTCGCCATCTGCGCGACAGATTCTCTCCTTTGGAGACAGTAATGCGGTATTTTTCACGGCTTCTCTCTGAAAGGGGCGGGCTGATATCCTGTAATCAGCGGAGCGGAATTCTCGACCAAAAGAAGCAGCCCGTTTCAATTTGTAACCTCGGTTTTGAGTTGCTTAAACACCCCGAAACACCCAGCCTTTGTTCCTTTTCGCTAGGTTGTCTTGTTGTACCGCTGGAGCCTTCATCTTTCTCAAAACTCTTAAGAACCGGACTGACCACTTCCTGCCCACTATATGGTTAAAAAAAACGAGCCACTGCACACCAGTATGAGCCACTTCAAGCCACTATGAATGACGCAGGGCGTGGGCCTTCCCCGCTAGGCCCGAGGCCACTGCGGATGGCATAATATAGTGGCTTGAAGTGGCTTCTAGTGATTTGAAGATTTCAAGTAAAATTACGATATTTGGCATTGGTTTTAAAGAGTTAAAGACTGTGACAATGCAGGGTATTTCTTCCCCACCAAAACCCTACCACGCTTTTGTTTTCTTTTGTTTTTGCTTTGTGTTTTCCCGTTGTGGTGGCTAGACTTTTTCTCAACAGACCTCAGACGGCCGTACCTCCGGTATCAAACAAATATCACTATAAACAAAGAACTCCACCCCCCCTCCCTTTTTTAAGACTC
>JACVVK020000377.1:317500-325000 GCA_018292915.2 Batillaria attramentaria
CAGAACCAAAGAGCGACAACCTGGCCTATAGACACACCGTTGCGGGAGAAGATCTTCGGCTCGGCTGAGTGGTCTCCGACAGACTGCAGCCTTCATCAGTGGAGGAAATGCGTGTTAAGACTTTATATAAAGACATTTCACCTTATGAATGGTGGCGGTGGTGGGTATTATGATAACTGTCGTGGACATTACAAAACACTTTGAAGGTAATGACAGTTGCTGTGAATTTTCAGGGTGCAGACTTGTTACACCCCGGGACAACGGTACGCCACCCGATACAGGGAGGAGGAAACATGCTGTCCGGGGTGGAGGGACGCTGGAGGAGGGGCCTGTATCACACGTGTCACACGCACGCACGCACGTACACACAACACACTCGCAAGCAACTAGACACACTTTAAGGCTCACTCGAATTCTCGACAAAAATTCTAAAATCAGACTGTAAATAAAAATAAAATTAAAAATGAAGAAGACGAAGAAGAAGAAGAACAACAATAAAACACACACACACACACACACACACACACACACACACACACACACACACACACACACACACACACACACACACGCACGCACGCACGCACGCACGCACGCACGCACGCACGCCACGCACGCACGCGCACGCAGAAGGCGATGTTTAGACGGCAACCAAAGAAATTTAATGGTCAAAGTTTTCCGAGGTAAACCATTGGGTAAGTTTCGGCGAGGCAGGGGGAGGGGGGAGGAGGAGCGGGTGCCTGAAACATATAATCATAAGGAGTAAGCCTACACCCCCTCCCCTCTTCTTTTGTGTTTTTCTTCTCTCTTGTAACACTGATTCTGGCCTGATTCACGAGCTGCCTTTATTTCAGCCTTTAGTTGAATACTCTCAGTGCTCGGGTCGTGAGTTCGAATCTCGTCTGTCTCCAAATATTTGTGCCGGCCTCTTTCTCGTTGCCGCCGTCCTTGATAACACTCATACGGTGGTGGAAAAGAACGTTAAACTGCCAAACACCCACCCACCCAACTGAACAGTGTTTCACGAATAGATCGCTGATCCCTGTAACAGCAGCACGTGTGCCATCATTTTCCATGTTTCCATGGCAGCGGTGTGCCAGAGCCAGTGCCAGAACGGAGGGACATGCGCGAACGTCAACGGGGCTCCAGGTTGCACGTGCACTGACCGTTACTACGGAGACAAGTGTCAATATTGTAAGTGTGACTCTTTTTCGGTATTTCGCCCTGTGTGCAATAATCAGGTAAGATGACCAGTTCCAGCTCGTACTGAAGCAAACATGAGTATTATCAAAGCCGGTGGAAAACTCCCACTGAGCCAAACTGAAATCCACGCAAACAATTTTTTTAATGATTTTTTTGTTTGTTATGCCACTGGTGCATAATCCAAAACGTACTTGGTAGGAATTGCTTTAAAAAAGAAGAAGAAGATGCTGATTTGTGTCATATAAAACCGATTTACCTCCGTGTCCACAGACTCAGCTAACTAAATTCGGTTTATTTTTTTAATTATTATACATCGGTGCACTAAACGCTGTCTTACTAGATATACTGCAAGCTTACTATAAACGTTTAGTATGTCCCAGCCAGTGTAGAGGGGACTATTGTTTTGAGTAGTGTTTCTGTCTGTCTGTCTGTCTGTCTGTCTGTCCGTCTAGACGCTTCTTTCAGGCTGAGGCACGTTCAGCAAATCAATTTTCATGCTAAATTTGGCGGAATGATACTGAAGGACTCGCATTGCTTTCTAGGCCGATGAATGGATTATAGTGTGTGTGTGTGTGTGTGTGTGTGTGTGTGTGTGTGTGTGTGTGTGTGGTGTGTGTGTGTGTGTGTGTGTGTAGGTGTGTGTGTGTGTGTGTGTGTGTGTGTGTGTGTGTGTGTGTGTGTGTGTGTGTGTGTGTGTGTGTGTGTGTGTTTAACAGCCCACAGCAGCATTCCTGACTGGGGTCTAGCGCTGACAATTTTGGCAGCTCTCCTGCTGTGTCTCGGCATCGTTACCACAGTGTGCTGTATCTGCAGAAAACGGTTGGTACTGCAGTAACGCCCAAGTTATTGTCTGATCTGACTTATCGTAGTGTCGTTTTGACAATATGCGTACGTGCGTGCTTGTATATATATCTAGTATCTGTGTGTGTGTGTGTGTGTGTGTGTGTGTGTGTGTGTGTGTGTGTGTGTGTGTGTGTGTGTGTGTGTGTGTGTGTGTGTGTGTGTGTGTAGAGGGGGCGGGACGGGTGGCGGCGCAGGGGAAACTGAGGAAGGGGCTAACAGTTTTTAAACTGCTTTTTCTACTAATTTATGCAGTTCTCGGAGGTAGCAGTTACCCATCCAGACTCAACCTTTTTTAATCTCGATTTGAATAAATACTTTTTCAGCTTACACTTATTTTTGTATTCACAAAACCAGTGGCGTCTTGCGCTATGATGTTCTTGTACTTAAAAATGGTGTCTAATGCATTAGTAAAGAATAACATTTCTTTTGCAAGGCGACCGACAGTTCCTCAACATGCGCCACCGGCGATACCAATGGAACCTGTTCCTGGCAGTCAGAGCGGAACAGTGGAGACAACTCGTCCCCGACGGGAAGCATGGACGATCAGGCAATAGCACACCAGCAGACGACTGCTGCAGCGGAGCTTCTCGAGAAAAATTTTCGAGAAAGTTTATCGGGAAGTGACAGTCTTCGAGAACTGAACATTTGTCGAGAACATATGTCGAGAACATTTTTAAGGAACATTTTTCGAGAACATATTTCGACAACATTTTAAAAGAACATTTTTCGTAATAAATTAAGGAAGAACGAAAAAGCAAAGAAACAACAACAACCGCGAACGCAACGGAATCCAGTCCAGTCATTTCTGAAGGGACCTATGACTCCATGACTAATGACTACAGTCTACAGCGAAACGCAAACACATACATCTAATATTTCATTGAAACTTTAAACCAATCACTGAGGCCCTTTCCTTAAAGGCACACTATTGGGTGAGGGAGGTAACTTCCGGAACTTCACACTTCCAGTCATGGAAAGCACTCTGCTTGAGGAAACAATCCCCTTCCCCCCCCCCCCCCCCCCCGAAAAAAACACACAAAAACCAAACCAAAACAACAACGACAACAAAGACCAAAACAAACAAACAAACAAACAAACAAACAAACAAACAAACAAACAAACAAACAAACAAACAAACCCAAAACCAATACCGCCTACATAAAACTTGGTCTTGTTAATTATACAAATTGCAAAACAGTTCCTTTAATAAAAAAAAAACAACACAAACTTTTGTACAATTAATAAAACACATTGAGATTCTCACTATAAGACATTCGGATCATCCCTTTTTTTTCAAACCGACAGCACCAGCAACGTCTTTGGAGGGTGGGTGAGTGTTTGGGGGTTTAACGTCCTTTTCCACCACATCCAACGTCTTTGGAACGTACAGAGTATGAGAATGATACGACAACCTCCTTGGAAGCAGCTGAAAAATTGAATGGAATCTTGGGATTGCTCGAGGAAACGATATTTTCAGTACACGCCATACTGAACAACGCCGTTCACGTGACTGGCCTGTGCCATGGTAACCATCTCCACTCCGTTATTTGATTGGTCCGCATCTCTGGCAGTGTTTATCACAGGTCCATCTCCCTCGTCGTGATCCACTGACACTGGCTCCCTGAATGAAAGAGAAAAGGACGAATGCCAACAGGACCAAAATCTTTACACGTCACCCCTTCCCCCCTTTCTTCCTCCTCCTACAACAACAACAACAACAACAACAACAACAACAACAACAACAACAACAACAACACCACCCTTGACATACCCCCTCCTCTCCTCACCACACCCCCCCCAAAAAAAACCAAAAAAAACAAAAACAACAACCCCAAAACAAAACAAAAAAACCCCCAAAACAACCCCTCCCCCCAACCCCCCCCCCCAAAAAAAACAAAACAAACAAAAAACAAAACAAACAACAACAACAAAAAACAAACAAACAAACAAACAAACAAAAAAACAACCCCAAAACAAGCAACAACAACAACAACAACAACAACAACAACAACAACAACAACCTCTGCGGTGAAAAGGAGACTCCAAACTATTCTGTCTATTTACGTAATGCATAAGTGCATGACCAACTCACCTCGCACCCATGACCCTGAGGTCCTGCACTGTGTCTGGCATGTCCTTGGCTCTGGTCTCCGGCAAGGTCATGGCCAGAATGCCAGCCAGTACAGCGGCTGCCCCGCACACAATCAAAGGGAAGGCTCGTCCCATTACTCCGCCCATCCTCCGGCCCTGCAATGATATCATTATCATCGTCATCATTATCGTTCAGGCCGCCGTTTTCAGCTTTCAATTTAGACGTAATCGGAAGTCGGAATTCGACCCGACTTCTGAACGAGTAAGAACCTTCCTTTTTATCATTATCATTAATTTATTATCATTTTTATTTCATTTTTTTAAAAAACTTGTTACTTTTGTTTACTTTTGAATTTTTCCAAAAGCACTTTTTTTACTGTTTAGAAAAACTATAAAAAAAACGTTGTGAGTTGGTCATTTTTTTATTTTTATTTTTTTTTAAAAAGAACCTTCCTTATATCCGTCGATGTTTGAGGCCTTCTGCTGGCTCAGTACCAACCTTTGAGATACTGTCACTGTGCAGGCGTCTAAATGGTGTGACGCTGGACACCACCAAAAACAGACTAGAAAGATCTTTTTAAAAAAAAGGGCCTTTAATTAAACGTACTCCGTCAGCGACGTAGGGCGCCAACATTCCCCCGAAGCGCGCACACACAGACGCCGTCCCCATACCCGCGTTGCGTAGTACTGTTGGGAACAGTTCCGAGGAGAAGACGTAGACTGAGGCAAAGGCTGCTGCTGCCCCCAGCTTCCCCGTGAGGGCAAGAGCCACAGTTGCCCACTGGTACTCTAAATAACAATAACAATAATAATAATAATTTATTTATATAGCGTTGTAATCTACTTATAAGGCAGTTCTAAGCGCTAAGAGTACAGGTGAAAGGTACAGATAAAAGTGAAGGTTCAGGGCCAGGGCAACTGCATGTATGGTACTTAATAAGGAGATGGAGAAAGACGGAGGCAGGTTAGACGGTGCTTTGAGATGAAAACAGGTAGGTTTTGTTTTGAAGGTTTCGAGGGAGGTTGACTGGCGGAGCGAAAGAGGCAGAGAATTCCAGGTTTAATAATAATAATAATAATAATAATGGATATTCATATAGCGCTTATCCTCCACAAGCTCTAAGCGCTTACAAAGTTAAGAAAGAGAAAAATGAAATAAAATGGCACGAAAATAATGCCAGGAAGAACAACAAAAGGCGCAGAAATTGTGGCATGCGCGCGCGCGCGCGCACACACACACACACACACACACACACACACACACACACACACACACACACACACACACACACACACACACACACACACACACACAGTTCGGTCACTCCCTCATTTCTGCTGTGGGGCTGAAACAAGTGTGTTTTGACTGCAGTTTTGAAGGTGGGGACCGAATCTATATGCCTTATCATCAGGCTCATAACATGCAGGCTGCCGGTTCTGAATGAAATAGTAGTCAGTGTGAAGCTTGTGGTATCTCGGTGTTCATCGACCCAACCTTGTCATCTCGGCCGAGTTTGCGCTGGGCCGAATGACTTTTTGGGTCGAATTTGCAGTTGGCCGAGTTTGCACTGGGCCGAGATGACAGGTTTGACAAGTCATCTCGTCCCAATGCAAACTCGGCCAACTCCCGTTCGACCCAAACATGTCATCTTGGCCCAGTGCACTGTTTCGTAGGGGAGTTGGCCGAGGTTACACTGGGCCGAGATGACAAGTTTTATCTCGGTTTTGAGTGAATGTCCTTTTCTTGTCCTCATATGCACGTTGGTCCTTCCTTAAGACCACACAGAGGCTGTTCTTGCTAAGATTACACAGAGGCTGCAGATTCCAGGAATGAAATAGTTAAATGTGTTTTTTTGGAAGAGTGTTCCAAGGGTGGGTCCTTGGTGTGAAACTGAACGAAACGATAAATGCTAAATCCATTCTGTTTATGCTTGTCAATACTTTACAGATTTCATCATACAGCTCTTTTTCAGAAAAGGAAATGTTAAGTTGACAAATCTCTTCTGATAACAAATAGGCAATGTGCAGACGGAAAATTTGACAAGAAGTCTACATAATACATGAATAATAAAATACATAATATGCCGTTAAAAAATTGATCAGTTTATACTCTATGTCTTTGTTCAGACTGACAGTGAAACTTGACTTGAGAGAAATTAAATCTACATTTCACCAGAGACAGTGGATACATTCACTGTCTCTGATTTCACCAGCAGTCAGTTGGGTTCAACAGCTAAGAGGCCGCCAACAAACGTGTGAGTTAAAGAGCAAGACGATCTAATCAAGGCCGTAACGCAAAACCTTCGAAGGAATCCTGAATGAATACCTGCTTACATATACCTGACCTCTCACCTTCACCCAGTAAGAAGACCGGAAACAGTGTTGCTCCGCAACCCAGCCCAGCCACAAGCATCACCAGGCAATGCAGACGGCGGCGACCAATCCGGTCCAAGAGAAGCAGATCAAGGGAATAGGCGGGGATCTCCACAAGGCTTGACAGTATGAAGTTCACGTGCAGGGAGCCGTTGCCAAGGTTACCCACGTTCAAGGACAGAGCGTAGTAGACCATGCTCACCACAAACCTGGAAACACGAGGACATACAAATTTGAGATCAATTGTACTGGACAGGGGATTTGGTCTAGTGGTTAAAGCATCCGACTTCGGATCCTGAGCTGCCTGGTTCGAGTCCCCGGTGGGCAGGAATATGGTGGGATTTTGCCTAACCATATCGAGTTAAATCCATGTGCAGACTCGTTTACGGTGCCTGCCTCGCCTTCGTGTACACACGCACGCACATACAACAATTGTGCACGCTAAAAAATCCCACGTTCATCTTTCGAAGAAGAGTAGGCTGTGGCTGGTGTCGTGGTAAACAGAAATACTGTCGCACGCACCAGAGTGAATAGCAGGATGGAGTTTTGCACATAAAGTAGCGCTTAGCGGCAGCAGGCTTTCAAAGCGTCGTCCTCCAGCCCTGCGGCGCCGTGAGCATTTCAGCAGAGAGGGATATGTGCGCCGAGGAGAAGTCTACCATACCATACCATACTGCCGTGTTAGGATTTCTCGAGTATGATTGTACCCTCTGCAAGATGGCTCTTGAAAGACTCAAACTGAAAAACAGGCTGGTTTAGCTGCTTTTTGGTTAGAATGGAAATGGTCGGCTTCAGCTAGCCTGTCCTAACAATGCGTTCTGGCAAAAGTAAAAGAAGAAGAAAAAACAAACAAACAAAACAACAACTGCAAAATATTACCAGTAACGAGTATTTTACTACAGCCTTCGCAAAAAGTTAAGGACCACTTGCAAATATCATTCAACTTTTGTCGTGGTGCATGCTGGTGTAGTGCTGAACATTGCTGAAACG
>JACVVK020000377.1:330000-345000 GCA_018292915.2 Batillaria attramentaria
CACGTTCCCGCCGGCTGACACACACACACACACACACACACACACACACACACACACACACACACACACACACACACACACACACACACGCGCGCGCGCGCGCGCACACAAATAATGAAGTAAATTTGATGATCATAGTGATGATGACGATGACGATGACGACGACGAAGACGACGGCGACGACGATGATGATGATGATGATGTTGGTGATGGTGATGAAGACTGTAACTAAACTGAAGCAAATGAGATCATCATGCAGTGACCATAGAGCTGCATACACACAAGACGTACAACTAGGAACTGACACTATATCGGCTCTGTGGTCACAGTCACAACCTCGACTGATCAGCGCCGACAACCGGCCGGCGACTGTGAATCTGTGAATGTACGACAAGATGTGTCTATAGTCATTTGGTAGTAAAAAGGGGCTTACGCGTTACGCATCTGATCGGCACTTAGCCCTTTTTACAATTTTGGCGGCAGCCGGATGTCGGATTGCGTTGCGTGTCCAACAGGCTGACACAATATCAAGGGCGGTTACTACTGTAACTAGAGGAGCAAAGCCTCCTTGGCTCACTTGTGAGATGGGTCAAGGTCATTCAAAAGAGTATGTCTGTAAAGTTCTTATCACTATCTATCCTGAAGTAATGTGTCTCTTGTGTTCACAGTTCCTAAGAAAACGGATAATGGCAATATAACAGTTTTCCCAGGACAGCTTGTATGACCTTGACCTTGGGTCAAGGTCATTCGAATGAGATCTGTAAGAGCTTATCAATGACTATCATTACGCCAAGTCTGATAGCTCTAGTTTTCTAGTTTCCTTGCAAATGGTAATGTAAAATTTCACAACAGACAGCTGTAATGACCTTGACCTTCAGTCAAGGTCATTCAAAAGGGTATGTCTGCATAGGTCTCATTTCTGTCTATCATTGTGCTTTGTTTGGTGCCTCTGCTGTTTGTTGTTTCCAAGAAAATGCTAACATTAAAGTTTCCGCAAAACGTCTTGAATGGCCTTGACCTTGACTCAAGGATATTGAATACAAGTATGCCAGTACAGGTTTTGTCAATGTCTATCACCATGCAAAGTTTGATGCCTCTTATACCCCTAGATTCTGAGAAAATGGCAATTTTAAATTTCCAATGAGACAGCTTTAATGACCTTGACCTTCAGTCAAGGTCATTCAAAATGGTATGTATTGGGAGGTCTTACTGCTGTCTATCAGCAAGCCAGGTTTGGTGTTTCTGCTGTTTATTGTTTCTGAGAAAATGCCAATGTTAAGGTTTTGGAAGCTTTTCTGCAAACAGCTTGTATGGCCTTGACCTTGACTCAAAGTCACTGAATACAGGTATGTCTGTAAAGGTGCTGTCAATACAGTCAAACCTGTGTAAGGCGGTCACCCAAGGGACTGGGTCAAACTGACCGCCTTAGACAGGGTGACCGGGTTATCCAGGGAGTCATGTCAACAGCTAGTGTGTCAGGGGATCCTCTGGGGTGACCAGGTTAGACAGTGGTTTGGCTTATACAGGTGACCGCCTTGGCAGGTTCGACTGTATCTATAATCATGCAAAGTTTGATGTCTCTTGCTTTTCTGGATTCTGAGAAAATGCCAATGCAAAAGTTCCAAACGGACAGCTTTAGTGACCTTGACCTTGGGTCACGGTCAATCAATATGATATGTTTTAAAAGGTCTTATGGCTGTCTATCAGCAAACCAAGTTTGGTGCCTCTGCTTTTCATTGTTTCTGAGAAAATGCCAATGTTAAGGTTTTGGAAGGTTTTCCGCAAAACAGCTTGTTTGGCCTTGACCTTGATCAAAGTCACTGAATACAGGTATGTCAGTAAAGGTGTTGTCAATGTCTATCACCATGCAAAGTTTGATGTCTCTTGCTTTCCTAGATTCTGAGAAATTGCCAATGTAATATTTCCAAACAGACAGCTTTAGTGGCCTTGACCTTGGGTCAAGGTCAATCAATATGGTATGATTTTAAAGGTCTTATGGCTGTCTATCAGCGTGCCAAGTTTGGTGCCTCTGCTATTTGTAGATTCTGAGAAAATGCCAATGTTAAGGTTTACTGCGGACACACACACACACAGACAGACAGACAGACACACACACACACACACAGACAGACGACGGAGGGTTATTACATAGACTCACTTTGTTACACAAGTGAGCCAAAAAGCGCTCGCAGGAACACTCGTCTGCAGTTGTGATTCCTGATTCCCGAAGAAAGCGGATTGACACGGATGTGTCATAGTTCAGACAGAGCTTGAAGGAGGGGGAAATTTCCAATTCTTTGTGTAGGGTACGTTTTGGAAGAGGTAAATGTCTGCACTCTTAACAAAAAGCCCCAGTGTGTTTGTAAAAAAAAAGAAGAAAAATTGTCCGACTGTGCAAAATGCAGAGTCAACTCTGTCACAGTTGCACAGTTTTCAGCGTCTGTGAAACTCCAATAAAAGCCAAGGGCAGCCTGATTTCACAGCTCAGTTTGCGTTCTAACACTGAGCGAGGAAGATCGCAGTGGCTAGTCTTCTCGTGCAGCACACAACACTCCGGCGCTAGACACTGTAGCGATGTGTCTCGCTCACTGACCAAAAGCACAACGAAGTCACTGCAAACTCACGCTCTGGTTTTATGTGGGCCTCCGAAGCGCTGAAAACTGGCTCTGCAACTGCGACAGAGTCGTAGTTAAAAAACAACAACAAACAAACACAAACAACAACCCCACAATGTATGCGTCTTATTTGTTGAGATTGCAGATCTTTAAACTCATTAGCAAGTGAGACAGAAAAGAAAAGTACAGAATATATTATACCGTGACAGTGGTGTAAATGGGCGAATGCCACCATTTTTATTCTCACAGGTCGTTCTGGGCTGTTTTCGTGATATCTATCATCACACCACTTAGAAACCTGGACAGTGACAGTGTCTGTGATGCTGGCACTAAGCCAACAGAAGCGTACTCGTTGACTGACACGGCGACACCACAGAGCGCTCCAGCAGAGCAACAGCAGTCGTAGAATTTGAACGTTCGACCACTCGCGCACAGTGTAAACAACATTGTATCGCGGCCTGCACTAATCATCAGAGAGAGTAAAGGCGAGCTCACGAGCGAAACTGACTGTTCCAAGACATAACTTGAGTTGGCTTAGTAACGATGAAATTAGCTCGTTTAATCCGAGAGAGAGAGAGAGAGAGAGAGAGAGAGAGAGAGAGAGAGAGAGAGAGAGAGAGAGAGACACACACACACACACACACACACACACACACACACACACACCACACACACACACACACAGAGAAAATATTTATCACCGAACACGAATAAACCTCCAAGAAACTGAAAGTGTGCAAAGGTTCCATAACATATCTACCAACTGTCATTTTTACCCCTCCTCCCCCTCCCTCCCCCCCCCCCTCTACTGCATACATAACTGAGCAAGACTGACTTTCCTCAAACCTGAGGCCAGTATAATTTGAACAGATCTGTTTCAGTCTTGCTCTCAACGATCACAGGCAGTGGAAAAGACACAAAGGAGATCAAATACGTAAGGAAAGTTGAGCAACGCAGTCAGACACGAGGGTAAATTTCGAATATTAGGAAAAAGAAAGGGGATGGGTTGCTGAGGCGCTGATAGGACAGCCTGAGCCCACTCGCTGACAACAGAATATCCAATACAACAGCACATTATTCAATGCCAAAAAAATATCATGTCTTACCGTTGTTTCCACTGTAGCTGTGAAAGAAATTAGGCAGTAGCAAATCTACGTCACAGCTGATCCGCAGTCGGAGAAGCAACTGACAGCCAAGGAAAACCGGGCGGAAATCATGACTGATGCGCCGACTGTGTTAGGCAATTCGGGGTTTCCCGATATCTATTTCGGTTCCGCCTTTCACGGGGAAGTTGTAGACTTGCACGGTTTCACTCCAGCTGAACTATGAATCCGTTGTTCGACCTGTGCATACCCACATTAATCGATTGCACTGTAATTACTACTACTACTACTACTACTACTACTACTACTACTACTACTCAGTACTACTGACTACTACTGACTCGACCACACTGACAGTGCTACTACTGTGACTACTACTGCTGCTAAGACTACTACTACAGCTGCTACTACAGTTACTGCAACTACTACTACTGCTACTGCTGCTGGTACTGCTATTACTGACTACTACTGCTGAGGTTCAGCTATCATTTCTCAGCTACTACCACTACTACTACTACTGCCGCTACTACCACCACTTCTACTACTTCTTTGCTACCGTGACTGCTGCTACTACTGCTACTGTACTACTGCTACTACTACTGCTGCTACTCAGTACTACAGCGGGCTACTACTAATACGACAACAACTTCTTCGCTACTACTGCTATTACTGCCGGCTCTACTACTACAAGAACAACGGAAACAAACTCAGGAATGAAATTCATTATTGTCATTATTGTCAAGTTATCATCATCATCATCATCATCATCATCATCAGTTAGTAGTAGTAGTAATAGTATTGCCACATGTATATATATACTACTACTTCTGCTACAACAACTACTACTACGTAAACAAAGTAAAAAGATGAAATATGGCGAAAGACAGCTCATTAAACGCCTATCGCAAACACTGAGATTTCATTCACTAGTATACGAATTCAGTCAACAAAACTTGCAAATTAGCAAAACCACGAAACCCGACAAGCTCAAAATAGTACTTCATCTCAGCTGGAATGTCATGTTCTACATATTTTCTTTTTGCGTAAGAGTCACAGTATATTATCATTCTCTCTGGCTTAGCAGTTGCGCCTTGAGCACTTGACTGAGGAACTGATTTCGTCATAACCCGCACAAATACTGAGTAGATGAAGAGTCTTCAAAGTGTGTCAACTCATGTTGATTTGTAGAGCTAGTAATTCGACTATGTTAACATTCAGGAAACGACTAGACTGATCCGACGTGTGGCTATGACTGGCGGATCTAATTTAGTATCATGTGATCACATTCGTAACATCACACGCGTCAGAATCAGCCCAGTCTATATGAAGCTGGAATATCCGTGTTGAGTAGAAATTGTAAGCCAGAGACCTAACATCGCTGGCTTGGTATTTTGGGTGCTGAGAGCAGTCATGTGACGCATTTCATCGATGGTCACGTGTGAAGGCTATTTAGATGAGGTCGTCGGGGCGCACACACCGTGCACACACACACACACACACACACACACACACACACACACACACACACACACACACACACACACACACACACTGGCACACACGCGCGCGCGCACCGGCGCATAAACTACCTACACAGTGACATTTAGCGGTCTGCAGTGACTGATATAGTTGGAGTTTTTCCCCAACTCCTCGCCGGCTCCATTGGTATTCCTCCCAGGTCATGGGTGCGGGAATTCACTGACGGGGTGCTCAGAAGCCGGGCAAATTTTATTACGCATGATGATGAGGATGAGGATGAGGATGAGGGTCTGATGATGCTATCAGTGGAAGTCCATGTGGGTTGAGACTGACTCAGTGCGTGCCGCATTGATCAACATCATGAGATGTCATACCAAGGGAAGCACCCTTGAAGTCACTCCTCAGTCGGAGTGTGTGAGTCTCGGCCGGCCGTGTGGTAACAGCCTCCGTCCCCTTTGAGCCCATAGCACACCCGCCGCCGCTCTGGTTAAACGCCGACCTAAGTAGGAACCGCGACAAAAGTCCCGCTGATTTGCCGCGGCTGCGGGATTCAAACCCGGGTCTCCCCGGCGGCAGTCGGGCCATGCCGTGGTCACAGTCATACTGACTGGTAGCTGGAATTTCAACTATTGATGACTTGAAATTACCAGCGAGCGAGCACACTGATTCACCTTTGGCTGGTGTGTTTTTGGAATTTTTGTTTTGGTGAGAAATCTGATGCAATTTTATGATGGTCACATTTACAGCTAAACAGGAAAATACTGAATGTTTTCTTAGATATCGGCCGCGGCTGGATCGATAGGCAAGTTAAAATAATGACAAGGGAGGTAAGTCTTAGTAAAAACCCAAGGTTTTGGGGAGTCGATTTACCTCCCTGGAAACGTGCAGGGGGTGTTGCTTTTTCCGGGAATCTCCGATGGTGTGTGTCTGAAGATCGAAACAGAACCGCACTACACAGGCCGCACCGTTCATTTTTAGGAACATATGAAATCGGATAAAATCAAGCGACCGACTTAGATTCTGCGTTCTAGT
Source organism: Batillaria attramentaria (assembly GCA_018292915.2). NCBI lineage: Eukaryota > Metazoa > Mollusca > Gastropoda > Batillariidae > Batillaria > Batillaria attramentaria. The sequence continues at coordinate 336,230 of JACVVK020000377.1, forward strand.
AATACATAATAATATACTCACCGCCATCTTGTGACCTCAGTGGATGACATGACAGGTTAGTAGTTCCCTCATTTTGCCCATCATAGTTTTGCTTCCTCAGTCGGCTTCAGTCATTTTAGTAAATCTCCATTTTAGTGCCGTTACGTTTTCAAAACCTCAGTTACAATACGAAAATTGATAAGCACAGCAGCTCTACATTAGCAAGGTAACGTCAGTCGTGTGTCAGTTCAAGTGTGTAGGCGCGGCTGCTGCACGGAACTGACTTCAGTCGCCATTTCATGATTTACGTGCAATACTGAGAATGTGCAAGTCCCGGCCGCAGTTCTGCCTCAGTCTCCGGGAGTGAACGACGGTCACAATGTTTGAAATTTGAACCCTCGGATGTGTCGTCATGACCTCGGAACTTTACTGATTTACCGACACTAACCATTACTTTCTACACCGGGCTGTTTTACGATCATGTGTGTGTGTGTGTAGACGGTGTGTGTGTGTGTGTGTGTGTGTGTGCGTGCGCGCGCGCAGAATTTTAATTAATTTTAATATATATTATATTGTCGCTGTGTCTGGGCGGACATGAAATTTCCCCATGAGGGATTAATAATGACGGTAATCTTATCTTATATCAGTCAGTCAGTGTCCACGCAGACTGACGGGCCGTTGCCGTCACCAACTCACCGCCCCCTACTGCATTCTAGACTATAGTACAATTTCATAATCATTTTCTCTTCCCCTTTCTTCTCTTCTTCCGGTCCCCTTTTTCCTACGACTTTTTATCACATTCAAATGTTCACGGTAAATGATTCCCGCGCAATGCATGCAACTTGGCTCAGACTATGATGAGCACGCCTAGAACGGAACTTTGACTTGTGCTCTCAGTGTTGTATTATTACTATTACTGTTTGACACGATCTATACGTGAAGTAAAATGTTTAAACCAACCATTAGTTCCTGATCAAATCGTACACGTGACTGACAAAAGCAGCGCTTCATATCGAGGAGAATGGACTTAAAAGGGAGGCTTGACTCAGTGCTGTCAGTGGCCGAGTTAGTTATTTAGGGCTTAACAAGCAAGCAACAAAGACTATGTCGCCGAGAGTACTCCGGAAGTCACACATTCAGGTTCAGTTCCAGTGAAAATCCAATTCGCGTACAAGACTAGTGACTAAAAATAACGGTGACATCAGTCTTATTTCTGCGACTTTGACAGGCTACATGCCACTATAATAGCTTCCGGACAACTACGCTAAATATAGCACAAAATGTTTGACCCTTCATAAATGACAATAAAAAGTGGCAAATCTGGGGCTTTTTGTTGGCTTTGTAAATAAGTTTCATGCCAGGTACAGCCGTAATAATAAAATTAGGGAAAAAAATGAGCCTGACTATTTGTATTCATGCGCGGCCGGCACAACAGCCAGCAGACGACAGAGGAATGAGGGGGTATGTGGTCGCTGCTTACTTTGCCAAAAAACGGAATATTGGAATTTGTTGTAATTTACTCTACACACGAGTCTTTGGCTGCCGGATTTTTGTGATTTTTGGAGGGTGAATTTTAAAGCATTTCTAGGGTGTCATATGCAACGTTATGTTTCAGAGGAATACATAGCCGCTGCAAGGGAGAGAACTGTGCATGCTTATGGGATGAGTGCTGACGCCGAGATCATTTTTGGACTCTGACTAATGTTCTAAATACGTGTGGGTCTGTTTTATTTTTTTTACGATGATCGTATAACGACATCAGTGCATCAAATGGGACGTGTTCAGTTGTGCTTTATCTTCCCAGGGGCATTGTGACAGTTTGTCCTCAGTGTCACTGAGCGTGGCCGGGCTATTCAAGTCGGCGACCGACACAGGAAGCGTTTCACGATCAGCACTGATAATGGATAATGTGCCGTCTGACTGAGGATTTTCCGGGTTATTGATCAGATGGTACGTACACTGACGCCTTGTGTGTGTGTGTGTGTGTGTGTGTGTGTGTGTGTGTGTGTGTGTGTGTGTGTGTGTGTGTGTGTGTGTGTGTGTGTGTGAGAGAGAGAGAGAGAGAGAGAGAGAGAGTGTGTGTGTGTGTGTGTGTGTGTGTGTGTGTGTGAGAAAGAGAGAGAGAGAGAGAGAGAGAGAGAGAGAGACAGTGTGTGTGTGTGTGTGCGTGTGCGTGTGTGTGTGTGTGTGTGTGTGTGAGAGAGAGAGAGAGAGAGAGAGAGAGAGAGAGAGAGAGGAGAGAGAGAGAGAGTGTGTGTGTGTGTGTGTGTGTGTGTGTGTGTGTGTGTGTGAGAGAGAGAGAGAGAGAGAGAGAGAGAGAGAGTGTGTGTGTGTGTGTGTGTGTGTGTGTGTGTGTGAGACAGTGTGTGTGTGTGTGTGTGTGTGTGTGTGTGTGTGAGAGAGAGAGAGAGACAGTGTGTGTGTGTGTGTGTGTGTGTGTGTGTGTGTGTGTGTGTGTGTGTGTGTGTGTGTGTGTGTGTGAGACAGTGTGTGTGTGTGTGTGTGTGTGTGTGTGTGTGTGTGTGTGTGTGTGTGTGTGTGTGTGTGTGAGACAGTGTGTGTGTGTGTGTGTGTGTGTGTGTGTGTGTGTGTGTGTGAGACAGTGTGTGTGTGTGTGTGTGTGTGTGTGTGTGTGTGTGAGAGAGAGAGAGAGAGAGAGAGAGAGAGAGAGAGAGAGAGAGAGAACATAATGACTAATGGTCATTGTTCCTATTAATATCACATTGCATTGTTTGTCTGTTGGTTGGTTTTTGTTTGTTTGTTTGTGGGGATGACGTGCAGGGTTGAGAATCGTCTGGCTTGAATCAGGGAAGCAGGACTAAGTATTTTATCCCAATATGAGAGAGAGAGAGAGAGATTATAATTTTGACTTTAACCAAATTATCTCGTTCCAGAATCAACAGTGAGCCCCTAGACATCCGTCGTAACAATTTAACCGTTTCTAAACCGGGCCGCCTTTTGTAAAACAGCCGTTATGGAACCCAAAAGCGACAACACAGACTCGGCCGAAAATGGCAAACAAGGGAGAGAAGAAGTGAAAAAAGTACACCTTTTCTCGCGGTTCATATGCTCTCTGAATATCAGCGATGGTTTGAACGCTGAATACAAACCGCCAGGAGAATTTACCGTAGTACTTGGTTCAGACCTTTCGATATTGTTTGAATCGGGAGTCCTCTTCACGGAATCGAAAGATGCTTATTACAAGGATTCAAAATGTGACCACATTTCGAGGAGGAAAAAACTGTACATCGGAGACACTTGGACGGGCCCTTCGTCAGTGTTTATATCAGAGAGGATAGGGCAGCTTCTACAGCATGTCTTCCTGTCGCAGATTATCCCCATTGCTGTTGGTACCGGGGGTAAAGCAGACAGACTTCTGTCAGAGATCATGCGAGGCTTGAAACGGGATCCAGTGCGAGCCCAACAAAACCTCGAGATGCTCCAGCAGGTGATGACCGCGCTTGACAGGCACATGGCGGCCATGAATGCCGCCCACAGCATCCGAGCTGCGTCACACGCGGAGAAAAAAGAAAATGCCAACTTAATGCAGCAGTACGCGTTTGAGAGCAGACACGCTTTCTCAAAGCTTGATTTCATACCCAACTCCATTTCTGAAGGTGATGTGAAAACAGGAGGCAGACCGAAAAAACAGACGATGGAGGGTTCTTACCCTCAGTGTATTCAGAGGAACGACTCCACCGACGACGACAAGCACTCGTTCATTGACAAACTTGTTGTGCTGGACAGAGACAAGAAGCGCAGAGACAGCGGGAAGGCTTCACGGATAGACAGTACAAAATCTGACGATCGCAGTGAAAGCAGTGGGCACTCGGATGAAACCTGGGAGTTGCTGAATGGTAAACATGATTCTGACGAGCAGACTATTTCTCCCAGGATACAAAGCTATGCCGATGATGTTGACAAGAAAGAAGAGGAGCATACTTCCAGTGGACGGTCTTTGGGATGCCTATTGCTTGACATCGACAAGAAAGCGCTCGGCAGCCAAGAGAGGAAAGACGAAGAGCTTAAACGTGGTCTCAAAGTCAAGCCTCTCGATTCGAGAGACCTGCAAGTGCCCCTCGCATTAGAGGGCATTTCAAACGTCGATAACAATCCCAGAAGACCAACTCAGGATGTCCCAACAGGTGCAGACCTCGGTGGCAAGAGGACTCACGCCACAGACGATGGCGGATTCGGAAATCTAACTCATCAGCCGTATCGAGGTGCTGTCAGCACCATGCCGCAGCACAGTACACAGCCAAAGCAGACGCTTCCGGGTTTAGCAGACGGATTGACAAGTGAAGCAGATGGCATACGTCCCTTCGGAACACTACTGCATGCAGGCAGCTTACAGACCAGTAACCATGAAGATCAGCAAGACAGAGACCGAGCCGAAGCTACTGAACAAAAGCTTCCAGAAGAAAATCTAGACGAAGATGCTGAACCAGAGCTCTCAGAGAAACACTGTAACGGAAATAATGAACACAAACCGTCAGAGGATATCCCAGACAAAACTACTAAACCCGAACGCTCAGAGCCGAATGAAAACTCGGACGAAAACTCTGAACCTGAACAGTCAGTCGATGCAGTCAACATGGCAGCCACCAACCACTTTACGAATGCTGATGAGAATCCGGAAACGTCTCGGCACGACCCAATCCGCAGTTCTGCAGCATCGACTCAAATGCAAGACGGCATTTCTGGGGTCACAGACCAGGCAAGTGAAGACAAGAACATTACACCAGAAGCCTCATCTCCATGTGATACACGTGACTATGTAGCTAGTGAACACACGGACAATTCATCGGAAAGTATGGCGTCACTGGGCGAAGAAGGAAAAACATGCGATCCTGATGGCGGTGAAAACGCTTCAAGATGCGATGGAGCTGCACCTCGAGATGATCCGACACTAGACATTGTCTGGTGTGCTGGCCGAGGTTTGCCAGCAGAAGAAGCTGAAAGCACACCCAAAGCCTCAACTTTGATCGCTCAGCCGGAAACAGAAAGTGAGGTGTCAGACGAGACTGAAGATGACGACCTTCCAACAGACGATGTAGCTACGGCTTCTGTCGATCAGGTTTTGAAGGAAGCAGAACGGTTTGAAACATCCTCAGCGACTTTACCACTCTCTTACACATCGTCGAACTTCGACGGCCAAATTTCCCCGCCAACAACTTTCAGGTTTTCCCAGCCTGTACAAGTTCGCTCTCCTGCGGACTCGGAAACTTTTACAATTTCGTATTTTGAATGCACGCCTGTTCAGGAAGACTCCGCTCCGTCTGAAATAATCTACATGTCACAGTTTGAAATGGATGAGATGGAGCCCAACACGAACCACCCAGAAGACCAACTGCATGACGCAAGTGGTGAGATCGGTCGCTGTCATTATGAGGCATCTGCTTACGGGGACTTTGGGTCTGAAGTTCCACGCAGGCACAGGCCTCAACCTCCCCTTGAAGGTGCGGTATATTGCACTGACAGTTTCCAAAGTCGAACGGACGGAGAGGACAACGCGCTAAGAATGATACCGAAACAACGAGAAGAATCCCGTCGTACGCCTGACGATCCCCGGCCTCACGAACCTCAACACGCTGAAGCTTCTCCCCCGATCCCATTCAGCATCGCCAGACAGTCAGCCGCTGAAGACCCTCAACATCTCCCCAACCACATACAGTTACCGCCGATCATAGTGCACGCCGCTGGCGCCATCCCGCCCTGGGCGACCAAGAAACCTCGCCTGGACCTGAGACAAGCGGCCAGCTACGACAACGCCAGTCTCCTGGTTAGACGGGCCACCTTCCACCAAGGTTGGCCTGAGGAGAGTCATCAGGACCTGGCCAACACGGCGCTGGCTGGATTTTATTATACAGGTTTGTTGCAGGTGCTGGATTCAGCTTAGGCGCGGCAGGTATAGGGTTAATTTTCGGTTCCTAAAGTTCTACTCTTTTCGCTTTCAGACGAACACAAGATTTCAGTTTTTCTTCTTCTCCTCCTTCTCCTTCTATTAATGATAATGATGATGACGACGACGACGATAATGATATGATGGGTAAAAAAAGAGTTCAGTTTTTCTTTTCCTCCTCCTCCTCTTATCATTAATGATGATGGTGGTGGTGGTGGTGATGATGGTGATGGTGATGATGATGATGAGGAGGAGGAGGAGGAGGAGGAGGATTGTATAATGTAATGTATATTGCGTACGCAATTTTTCTACATTTTCATCTCAGTTTTTACATTAAAGCGTACGAGAAGTTTCCTTGTTTTTTATCATCTCATCTGTGACCCGTTTATTTTATTTTTTTCACAGAGCTGTGATGGTCGGGACATATATTTATTCATTTGTTTATTCATGTTTCTTTTTTTTTTCCTAACATGTGGCGGTTTCTTTAGAGATCTATAATAATCGGGACATTTTGTTTATTTATCTGCTTTGGAAATGTTCAGCCCGCCAAATCTGAAAAATAAATGCAATTCTAAATTCCAAAATTTAAATAGCTGAGCTGACCCTTCGCACCACGTGACTGTAATGTGTTTATGTCCAGTGTGTGAGAGAATGCGTGTGATTCACGTGGGCGTGCGTGTTGGGTTCAGTTCGTGGCGCTTTGAGCCGATTCATGAAATTGGGTAAAGCGCCTATACAATACTCATTATTATTTTTATTATTATTATTTATCCATTTCTTTGTAAAATTTATTTATCAAAAAGCAAATGTGACGATATACTCATATAGCCTACCATATCCGTCTCACAGGGCGTGGCCGGCAGGTGAGATGTTGGTGGTGTGGGGTGGTCATCGACTGTCTGCTCTCCGGGCAAGATCCATGGGAGGCGCACGCCAGGCTCAGTCCCTCCTGTCGCTACCTGGTGGAGATGAGACGAGAACCAGCCACACAGTCCAAGAAGTAAGGTAGACAATAACATCTCGATCCACGAAGTATCAGATCTCGAGTTCAGTAGCAGTTGCTTCCCTTCGCTGTGGGAATAGTCGTCAGTATTACGAGTCGTTCTGGTTGCAAGGCCTGGGTGTCGTAGGTTTAAATGGCTGTGAGTGTCTTAATAGTGATTCTGCCTCTGTGTGTGTGTGTGCGTGTGTGTGTGTGTGTGTGTGTGTGTGTGTGTGTAAGAGAGAGAGAGAGAGAGAGAGAGAGAGAGAGAGACTTGGTCGCTATCGACGGCGAGGTTTGCTCACACACACATGCTAACGTTTTTATGTTGTTTCCATAGTAATGGAAACAACATAATAGGACGGGCTAAAATTTCCACGTTCATAGGCAAGCATCTGTGGTACAAACGCACGTCACTGCCGATCTCCCGCAGAGACGATTATGCAAGTGTAACTCTGACAATGACGTAAGAAAAACTTGCGTCATCGATGCTGACGCGTATGGTGTTCCGAACGCACTTCTCCTCCTCAGTGAGTGCCGTCTGTGCGGATGTGTGTGCGTGTGTGCGTGTGTGCGTGCGTGTGTGCGTGTGTGCGTGTGTGCGTGTGTGAATTGTGTCCGGGCCCGTTTCTTCGAAGATACTTAACCGAATGGCTTCAAATTTGGGGTATCCAAATTTATCAAAATGTTACATTAGACGATTCAAGCGTGTGATGATTGCTTAAGTGATTTGGGAGTTATCGCCCTTTTGAGACAAGTTGGTTGTCTTTCGTGTACAGGCGTAATATTTATTTAAATCACTCAATTTTTTGGCAGTAGATAGCTTGAATACGGACTCTGAACAGAGTCACTACTAGAAAATGGTCGCTCTTATAGTTTTCATGTAAACCGAGCCTGAGTTGACATTGCATGTGAACCCAGTTCAAATGCCTATTTCTCCGAAAATACTAAACCGATCGATTTCAAATTTGGGGTTTCTAAATGAATCAAGATTGTTGAATAGAAGGCCCGATCCAGGTACGATTGCACACATGATTTGCGAGTTATCGCCCTTTTCAAAAAAGTGGCTTTCTGGCGTTTAAAGGCGTAATATTTACCTAAAACCACTCCATTTTTGGGACATAGATAGCATGAATACGGACTCTCAACTGAGTGAATTTTGGAGGTTGTCGCTTTTATACTTTTGGCGTAAACCGTACCTGATGAAAGTGCTGGTGAACACACTTTAGATCTCAAAATCGCTCCTACTATACATAGATAATGAGCCTGGGGTGCCATAAAAAATATACAAAAAAAATTAGAAAAATTCACTGCAGCCGTTGTCGTCAGTTGACTCGAAAATTTGTACTCGAAGCACATTTCCTTTACACAAGCCACACGCCTCACAAACATCGCAGAAAAGGCACACGCGCACTGACGCAAAACTGTATCAGCGTCAGTTTGCCGACGTCATGTTTGATTGACGTGGGGGTGTGTCGTCACTTTTCGGAAGTTCTCTATTTGTAGACGGGGAAAGCGGGAGTTTCATTGATGTAGTGAGCTTTGTTTTTCCCACTGACTCTCACTCAATAGCATAGTAGAGTGAGAGAACACCACATAGGTCTCAATGGAGCACATGCACAAACGCGGCTCGCGCAAGTCTGCGTGCGTGCGTGCGTGCGTGCGTGCGTGCGCGCGCGCGTATGTCTGTGTGTGTCTGTGTGCGCGCGCGCGCAGCAGACATAACACATAGTGAAAAAAACGTTCGCCGCGCAGACTTGTCTGTTAAACACATTGAGCCGGTATAAATTCGATCTTTACACTGCGCAGCAGCAACACTTCAATTTTCATGGGGCTGCTTTCATTGCAAGAATTGTATCCGAGTCAAAGTTATTACGTCAAATGTATTATGCGTCATCCCAATGAGGA
>JACVVK020000377.1:350000-352500 GCA_018292915.2 Batillaria attramentaria
GGGGGCCTGGGCCCCCAGGGCCCCCGTGGTTCCTACGCCCCTGTCCCTCCCCCCCCCCCCGTCCACTTCCCCAGCGCCCCCAACTACCTCCACCCACCCCATTCTCGGGCCCCACACCCTTCGCCGCGCCACACATCCCACCCGCCCACAAGGATCACTCACACAGTGTAGGATTATGCAAAGTTGGACTAACTGTGTCTAGACAGGAAAGTGGGCAGACACTTTGCTCGTCTTGCGATACCAAGAGGTCAACAGGTGACTGAGACCTTCGCCCACACAAAAGAAAAGTGGAGAGTCAACGACAGCTGAGTCGAGATCTAAAGCCGGGCATCATAAATCTAAAGACGATAAGGTTTATCAATGGGCTGTAAACTGTGCGTACTTCGTCTTAAGCTCATGAATATTCGCGGTGTCATTATGCTGTTTCAAGTCCCTTTGTTCCTGACTCGCCTCACTGACTGGACTGGATGGGAGGGGGGGGGGGGGGGGATTGGGGAGGGGGTACAATAGAAACTGCGCTCAGTTTTGTCTTTTTTTTGGTCAGCAAGAACCTAGATTCAAGCAGCTGGAAATCTGATAGGGTCACTGGTGTTCAGAAGCCTGATGCATGGAGACAGACTAGGATGCAAGTCCGAGACTAGCTTAACTAAGCTGAGATTAAAACGTTAGCACGAGAAGCATAGGGGAGTTTTCAGGGACTGGACGGCAATGGACGGTGATGATAGTTTGAGATTAGAGCTAAGTCTTAAACTGGTCTAGTCTCTTTTCTTGCAGTCAAACCCAGATACATTCTTCTGAAACCAAAACCAAAAACCAACAAAAAGCCCAACAAAACCCCCCAACCAAACATAAGAAAAAAAAAAGAGAAAAAAAAAAAAGAGAAAAAAAAAGAGAGAAAGTGGAGAAAAAGGTGGAGGGTGTGGTCGGTGGTGGGGGGTTGAAAATCAAACTGAACGGACTTTTGGAGAAGAGAAACTGTCTGACCCTCGTCCGAAAGCCACTGTTAAAGGTTGAGGGCTTGTGTTTTTGTTTGTTGGTTTTGTGATTTTGTTGTTGTTGTTGTTTGTTTTGTCTTGGGGAAGGGGGGGGGGGAGGTGGTGGTGATGATGGTGGGACTTTTGTTTTGTATTGTTTTGTTTGGGGGGGGGGGGGCTTGTTAGTTAATTTGTTTGTCATGGGTTCTGGCAGTAGAGCAACTCACAGACCGATAGATGTACACAGGGGCGTTTACAGTGATCGTATCGATAACAAGGTTTGCTGAGAGCAAGCCCGTCCCAACACTAACTGTGTTACTACGTAATTAGCATCGCATGTCCTCGTACATACCAAGCGGGATCGGCCGTCAGCAATGCGCTGCATATAATGCCGACGTTCTTCTACGGTGTTTCGCCACTTTTTGCTGCCAAGAACTAGGCCAGCTTGACCCGCTGCCAGCAGCGACTAGCATGTGGCCATAGGCTGATGTCAGAGGCATTTCCAGGTGTAATTATCCTCTTGTCTATGGCCTATATGAACTAGAAATTGAGGGGGAGGCAGTACACATTATGCTAATTTGCGATATGTAACTGTTTGTACTACAACCGGAGACACATGCCAGTTATTGCCCCTCCGTGGAAACCTGGGGCCTGATGCATGAAAATAGACTAAACTAGTCAGAGACTAAGCTCTAGGCTCAGATTTATTTCGTCGGGAATATTATCAGCGTACATTACCGGTTTACCCCCCAGAAACAGTCGCAGACTAGCCCAAGTCTCCTCTTATGGAACGGTCGGTGGTCTAGTGGTTAAGAGACTTGTCACCAATGCGAGAGGTCAGGGGTTCGAGTCCCACTCGGGGCAAAGAATTTTTCCTTCTCGTATGTGGCACCGTTCATTCGGGCCGATCGTCAGGGGTTCTCTCCGGGTACTCCGGCTTCCGTTCTTGGTTCAGTTCGCGGCGCTTTGAGCCGATTCATGAAAGTGGGTAAAGCGCCTATACAATACTCATTATTATTATTATTATTATTATTATGCATCTCGTACTAATCCTAGTCAACCTAGTCTTGGATATCATCCATTCTAGTCTGTCTCTATGCATAAGGCCCAAAGATAATGAAGACTTTTAGTAACACCGGTGTTCAAAATGACAGGCAGTCAGCGTCAGTCATGTGCCAGTACCTTAATTCCTCAGCGCTTCATGCGCTCGGTCAATTCTTAAAGCTACGTCAGACGTGGCGATTTTGCTCGCTAAACCAGCGGTAAAATGCACTCCCAACCAGTTAAATCGGCTCGCCAGGGGCACTGACCCGCCCCGCCGTCGGCTCGCCAGTGAATAGAACACGGTCCTATTTTTTCCTCGCCACGCCAGTCAATCGCCGCTGACCGCGCCTTATCGCTCTGTTTGTATTGTCCAGCGCCAGGCCGGCAGCGCAGTCCGCTCACTGCACGCTCCTAGCGTGGGTACAGAAAAGCCGTTCGGCGAGCGTGCGAGGTCTCCGCAGGCTCTCTGCGTCTGCCGTAAT
>JACVVK020000377.1:355000-390000 GCA_018292915.2 Batillaria attramentaria
TATGGTATGGTGTGGTGTGGTGTGGGGTGGCGTGGTATAGTATAGTATAGTATAGTATAGTATAGTATAGTATAGTATGGTATGGAAAGGCACGGCGTGGTGTGGTGTGGTATGGTATGGTATGGTATGGTATGGTATGGTATGGTATGGTATGGTATGGTATGGTTTTGGTTTGCTTGGTTTCGCTTATTGTCATTGTTCTGAAGAATCAGAGAATGGACAAGACGCCTACAGCGGCAATATGCACTCTCGAGCGACGCAAATGGTGCGTGCAGTGCAACGCATTGTTGTTGTTCCCACACTCAAGTTCACGGCCAGAACTGCCGTAGTTCCGAGAGAACCGGTCGTGAACTGGCACCGGTCGGACTACCGCCTATTACGCAAAATACTGACGTCATAACTGACGTCACGACATAAACTGCGTGTAGCGGTCATTGACCTAATGGCCGGAACTGGTGGAACTATTGGGGTGTTTGTTTGTTGGTTTGAGTTGGTCTGGTTTGGTTTGTGGTTTTGTTTTGTTGTGGTGGCGGTTGTTGTTCACGTTGCTTGTTTTGTTTTGTTAACTCGTTTGCCGAGACTGGCTTGAATAGGCTGAGACAAAAATTAATACGAGACTTTTTCAGGGACTAAAATCCATAATAATAATAATAATAATAATCGCATTAATATAGGCGCTTTATATCCCATATATTTGGCTCAAAGCGACGCGAGCTAAACCAACACGCACGCTCACGTGAATCACACGCATTCTCTCAGACGCTGGACATGAACACATAACAATCACGTAGTGCGAAGGGCTTAGCATCGTAAGTTTCGGAATTTTAGAATTGCATTAAAATTATTTTTGAATTTTGTGAGCTGAACATTTCCAAAGCAGAGGGGGAGGAAGCCGGAGAACCCGGAGAGAATCCCCCGACGGTCGGCCTAAAGAAACGGTGCCACGTAAGAGAACTGGGAGTGCTCCGAGGGGAATTCGAACCTGACCTCTCTCATTCATGGCAAAGTCTTAACCACTGGACCACCGACTGCCCCCTTATAAAGACTATGAACTTCACACGTGAAAAGTGGGAGACTAAAGCGGAGTATAGTGAGCAAACTGGTGAGTAAATTGGTGAGCCAATTGGTGAGCCAATTGGTGAGTAAATTGGTGAGCAAATTGATGAGTAAATTGGTGAGTAAATTGGTGAGTAAAGTGGTGAGTAAACTGGTGAGTAAATGTGTCAGTCAGTAGTAATTGATTTGTGAGTAAAGTTGTTGTGTTTGTTGTAGCGTAGGCGTCTGTTGGTGTTGCCATCTTTTTCCATCAGCTTGCACACCTTCAAATCAAATCAAAATCAAATACATCTTTATTATCTCAAGCTGAAAATTCATGTGTGGTGAACATGTAAGAAACAAACCGATAACACACGCAACATCAAATGAAGAAACACAAATAAACACAAAATAATGCACAATACACACTACAATTAACATATAGATTTCTGTTAATTAAATATCAACTAAAATAATCTTAGTGTCAATGATATGCACCAATTAAAATCGCGAATAACTTTATCGCACATTAAAATATATGCATTATCCATCACATTCACAGATTCCATCCACTACAGTTGGTCCATCAAATCACAGTATTACACCTTTACGTCCTGATATAAGGATTGCCGGGGCGGTTGGTGGTCTAGTGGTTAAGAGACTTTGTCACCAGTGCGAGAGGTCAGGTTCGAGTCCAATACGGGGCGAAGATTTTTTTTCCTTCTCGTACGTGGAGGGTTCTCTCTGGGTACTCCGTCTTTCTCCCTCTCTGCTTTGGAAATGTTCAGCCCTCAAAAATCGAAAATAAATGCAATTCTAAACTCCCAAACTGAAATAGCAGAGCTGACCCTTCGCATCACTTGACTGCAATGTGAACATGTCCAGTGTGTGAGAGAATGCGTGTGATTCAAGTGAACGTGCATGTTGGGTTCAGCTTCAGTGCTCGCGGCGCTTTTTTGTTGTTGGTCATTTGTGATGGTGTCGAGTGATTCAGGCAGGCGCACGAATGTGGTAGTGAGGGAGTCGAGACATGGTTTAACAAAAACACATGTTTATTTGTCTGCTACAGAGGAGCAGTGTACTACTCCTGGAACTGAAAACACAAGTGCAAAAGACATTAGAACATGTACACCACAAAAGGAAAAGCGATAAGCATGGAGGTAGACGACACATAAATGGATCAAAACTAGGAAATACTAACAATAGCTAAGCAGTTATTACACAGAAGTAACACACCAAACTGAACTAAAAGTACAGCTCTCAGAAGTGTAAACAAATACTTAAAACAAAGACAAAAATGGCGGTGTCGGTCCACACCCCGCTATCCAACTCTAGCATCAAACATACATGAGTCAGTGAATTCAAAATAAAACTTACTTAGCTGGCCGGTGTCCGCCTAGGGACAATAGAAACGACGCGGAGAAAAACGGATCACATGGCGAGATGAGAAACACAGCGCTGGGTGGAACGGTCACGCTCGCGGGCAGAAGCAAGGACTGACCAGCGAGGCGTGGCGAGCTGCCTTTTCACTGCACAGCGCGGGCCGCAAAGGGAGCAACCCTAGGCTGCATGGCTGAAGGGGGGTAGATTCGCGGCTAGAGGGGGAATCTGTGTTTCTTGCTACCCAGATATCCACCCGTAGCGGGCGTTCTATAGCAGCTAGGAAGTTCAAACAAACGGCAGGTGAAAGAGCGTGAAAATTGCATCACCAACGTTGGTGGGAACATCACCAACGTACAGAGAATTTCCGATCGCCGATTTAAGACCGTAAAGACAGGAACCACGCGTTTAAAAAGGGATGAAAATGGCGAAATACACCTTTTAAACTATAAAATAACGCTAACAACCAAACATGATTAGAAAGTAAAAACTCTCCTGTAACTACTGCAGTTTACAGAATTATCCTAAGGGAAGGGACTATGGAGATAATTGACATTGAACAGACACAAACAAACACAACTAATCGACACACGCGCCACCGCGGTTACGCAACACTCCTTGCGTGACTGACTCAGTGACTGGCCACGCGGCTCGTGGCTAGCTTACAGCGCTGACCGGAGAACAAAGGGGTAGTGGGGCCAGAGACCGAAATAGTGGCCGAGCGGGTACGGACCACTCGGCTACAGAGCCAATTCAAGAAATTTGGTAAAGCCCCCATGCAATACATTATTATTTCTACAGGTTGACCACACTGTAAAAGACGATGGTCGATTGTTCTTTCACACAACAGGAAGAGGAGGAACTAACGGCAATCTCTCCCAGACTGCTTCATACACAGCCAGAGTTCACGGCATCACCGCCTTCCGCCGGCCATGGCCGAGTTCTGCTCTTACGATAGTCTCGACCGGTTTGCTCTGGTTATGTGGGGGGGGGGGGGGGGGGGGTTAGTTTAGTAGAGGTCGGAGGGGAGGGGGGGATGGGGTGAAAAATAATGGCACCCATTCTGGTACTGAGGTGCGCATACGATAGCTTCCTACAAAAAGCAGGAAACGTTGAAGCAGTTTTTGTATCAATGTTCCTGTGGGCTGACCGTTTGTGGTATCGGTTATGATAAGAGAAGACTCGTTAGTTGGGATTTGGTTACTCAGTGCTAGTAGACGTTCTACAACGACAACAACAACAACAACAACAACAACAAACATCCTTCCGGCCGCCGGGCCGCGTATAAAAAAGTAATCCTCTTTTATTGTTGTTGTTTTTGTTAGTTTGGTTTCCTTTGTGTTCCGTTCCCATTCTGCCCTGTCCTGTTCTTGTCCTCTCCCCGATTAAAAGAAAAAAAAATGCTCTGTTGTTCTTGCTGTATTTTGTTTTGTTTTCTTTGTGTGTTTCTTTGTGCGTTGTTGCCGTTCCGGATTGTTGAATTACGTCGAATTACGTCCGTTTTGTGTGTGTGTTTGTGTGTGTGTGTGTGTGTGTGTGTGTGTGTGTGTGTGTGTGTGTGTGTGTGTGTGTGTGTGTGTGTGTGTGCGCGCGCGCGAGGAAGCGCGCGCCGGCTGTTAATATTCTGTCATGACTTCTAGTGGAGATAAATATGGGCCACGTTGTCCCAGTGCCTGTTGTCATGTGGTAATTGCACACTGAATGTTTTCTTGTCGGCGTTTGTAATTGCAATGTACCGACTGCCCTCAGTGTCTTTTCACGTCACTGTGAATCTCGCCGTAACTCAAAGTCCACCTCTCAGTGTTTTTGTTGTTTTTGTTTCCGCTATCACCGTTGTTGTTGCTGTTGTTTTTGTTTTTTGTTGAATTCATGTAACCATGTGATAACAGAGGTAAAAATACTCGTGATTCATCACCAGCAGCATCAGCATCATCGCCGTCGTCATCATTATCATCATTGTCGTCATCGTCGTCCTCCTCCTCATTATCCTCAGCTGTCGTTGTTGTTTTGTTAAACGTTACGCTATGGAGGGTTCGTTGTAACTATTCGAGAGAACAGAGGTACACATTGCTCGTGACCCATCATCATCATTGTTGTTGCTGTTGTTATTGTTGAAATTTGTTAATGGTGCTCTATGTAACTATGTGATCAGTAGCAGAGGTATAACTATCATCATCATCATCGTTTTTGTTGTCAGTCGTTACTGTTGTTGTTGTTGTTAACACGCAGGTTGTGGGTGGTCCCATGTAGGCATGTGATAACAGCTAAAAAATGGTCATGACCCAGTATGTTATCAGTGATGCGGCGGTGTACTAGCATGTGATATGGAGCAATAACGCCCACAGCATGACCCACAGTGTGAATAATATCTCTTGTAGCACACTTCACTATCTTGTGGCTAGTGCGTGTTGTGGTTGTCATTGAGAAACACTTTCAGCGGGTCGTTAACCTGATCTCACCCTCACCCCTCAACCCGTCTCTCTCTCTCTCTCTCTTTCTCTCTCTCTCTCACACACACACGCGTTAAGCCCTAAATAACTAACTAACTAACTAACTCACACACACACACACACACACACACACACACACACACACACACACACACACACACACACACACGCACACACACACACACACACACACATGCACACACTCACGCACACACGCACGCGCACACACACGCACGCGCACACACACACGCACGCACATACACACACGCACGCACATACACACACGCACGCACGCACACAGACGCACGCACGCACACTCACACACACACGTACACACTCACGCACACACACGCCCGCGCGCGCACACACACACGCACTTACATACACACAAACACAGGTACGTACACACGCACGAACGCACTTACATACACACATAGGTACGCACAAGCACACACATGCATGCCTGCAAAACAAACTTGCACGAACTGCAGTAAAGGCCATTCATGCATTAACATATATTCTTGGAACTACAGAACATATGCTATTCTCTTACTGAACACACACACACACACACACACACACACACACACACACACACACACACACACACACACACACACACACACACACACACACTTACACACACACACCACACACACACACACACACACACACACACACACACACACACACACACTGATACCGCGGAGCTTGAAATTATGCCCAAACCTGCAAAAACGCTGGTGTACAGTACGGCAGTTTTGTTTTTGTCCGAAACGCATGAACAGAATAATATGCACTTTGCCAAGGCGCCAAGAAATGTGTCTCTCACATGCAGTGTTTTGACACTCTGCTGTGTTGTCAGTTGCTGTTTCCAGTATCGCTGGTTTCAAACCAGTCCATATCTCACTCAGTTGTCAGACATTCTCAGTTCTTGGGTACAAACCATTCCTAGTAGAATAATTTCTAACATAGTATGTGGAAAGGAAGTAGTCAAAACGACGTACGTCACAATAGCAACGTACGTCACCAAAAGAGAGTACGTCACCACTTGAAAAGAGAGTGCGTCATCAAAAGACAGTGCGTCATCAAAAGACAGTACGTCATCAAAAGAGAGTACGTCATTAAAAGAGTAAGCCATCAAAGAGAGTACGTCACCAAAACAGAGTACGTCACCAAAAGAGAGTACGTCATCACAAGAGAGACCGTCACCAAAAGAGAGTACGTCATCACAAGAGAGTACGTCATCAAAACGACCGGCGTGGTCACCAAAATGACACCAAACCTGTTTTCGTGGTATCTATCATCACACCACTCAGACACCTGGACAGTGACAGCGTCTGTAACGCTGGCACTGATTCAACAAAAGCGTACTCGATGACACGGCGACCGCACTCCAGCAGTGTCACCAACAGTAATAGAATCTGAATATTCGACCGACCGCGCAAAGTGTAAATAATACTGTATCGCATTAAGAGCTGTACTAATCATCAAGATAGAGTATTTCGAGCGTACAGGCGCACTCACGGGCGAAACTGTTCCAAAACATAGCATGGCTTAGCAAAGATGGACTTAGCCTGTTAAAACACAAAATAAAATAAAACTCAACAAAAACCAGTCAGCTGTACATATGTAAACGCATTCCTGAGACAACTCGGAAACCCAGTTACGGAAAAAATTCGTTCGAGTGGCGGAAAAAATAAAACTGAAACTCAGTGGTGTAAAATACCCATGGGACGGAACGGAAGTTGAATTGAGTCAAGTTCAATCCCTTATTCCTTAGTATTCCAGAAGTATCTCCGTGCGTTAAATTCCTTCGCGTAAACGAAGACCGTGGCCGAAACTAGTACGTCAACAAAGCACTCACACAATGGCTAATAAACATAAGCAAACAGGCGCAGGAAACCGGTCAAAGGGTTACGAAGGTCTGCCGGGCTGGCTTGAACTAGTTCCCGTTCATCGCGGGTTCAACCCCAAACCATGCTTCTGACTCATGCCACAGCCACCCCCCCCCCCCCCACCTCCACCCCACCCCCTCTCCTCTGCCCCCTCCCTCCTCACTCTTCTCTTCTCCAAACGGAGGGTATTTAAGGAGGTTGCGAAAATAATTTTCATATCACAACTGCAGATTGCGTTGAAAGGTTTCCTGCGGTCAGTTTTGGCATCCTGTGGTTCAGCATCGTTTAGTCCGGCGCCGGAGACAGTTCTGCTGCGATGGTAAAAGACTTCCAAGTGTGACTGAGTAAGTGTGGCCGGTACAGTCGTCGTTGCGGCAAGACGCACGCGGTGCCAGACCTGAGACGGCAGCGGACTAGGACTGACTCCCGAAAGAAAAACTCAGAACAAAAAGCCTTGTCACCTTTCGCAGTACACGCGGTTAGCAGCTGATCAGCACTGAGTGGTTTATCATCGTGTGTACACCACTTGACGGTGTAGTAAAGCGAGCGAGGCGGACAGAGAGAGAGAGAAGGAGAAAGCGAGCGAGAGAGAGAGTTGTGTGTATTCAGGCACGATACACTCAGCTGACTCAGTGTCCTAGAATAGAGACAACACGAAACTGACAAGCAGCCGATCAGCTGTTCGAGGAAGAGAGTGACCGCCCACCGTTACCGTGCGGTGACCTTGCCCCCTGGCTCACTGACCAACCAGACGCCTGAAAACAACTTCAAGGTTCTTCCAGCGGTTCTGAAGAAGCGGCCAGTTTGCGGCGGTCACTACTGGACAGCACTGCTGTGGACGTTCAGTGTGGCAGTTGTAGTCTGTGAGAAGGTGCGGGTGCTTGAAATCTGACGAACGAAACTAGGATATAAAGACTTGACATATTGACTGACCAGCAGTTCTCATACGAGAAAAGCCACCTGACAGACTTCACCTTTCATTTTCCCGAAGAACTGACAGAGAGAGACTGACAGCTGTCACAGTTATACTGCAAAGTGAATTTGGTGAGTATATTTTCTTCAATATTTTTTCTGCTTAGAATTTCGCACACAGAAGCTGTGTTCTCAGTTTTTTCTTTATGATTTGAATACAATTGTCGTTTTCATTTTTGCTATATCGAAAACTTGTTGTCAGTACTCAGTTAGGGTAAAAGAACATTGAAAAAGCTTTTCTCGGGTTCAGTCGACTTTTTTTCATTTCCAACTGATTTAACATTGAAGACTGGACAGGTGTTCTCAGCTTTTATTTTAATGTGAAATGACACTAACCGGCTGTCTGGTACTGTCAACTGAACAGTGAAAACTGTCTCCGTGTTCTCGGCCTTTTCCCAGTTGAAAACACCTGCACTGACTAGTACTTGAACATTGAAAACTGGCCCTGTGTCAGTTCTCGCCCTTTTCCCCTGTGTCAGTTCTCGGCCTTTTCCCCTGTGTCAGTTCTCCGGCCCTTTTCCCCTGTGTCAGTTCTCGGCCTTTTCCCCTGTGTCAGTTCTCGGCCTTTTCCCCTGTGTCAGTTCTCGCCCTTTTCCCCTGTGTCAGTTCTCGCCCTTTTCCCCTGTGTCAGTTCTCGCCCTTTTCCCCTGTGTCAGTTCTCGCCCTTTTCCCCTGTGTCAGTTCTCGCCCTTTTCCCCTGTGTCAGTTCTCGCCCTTTTCCCCTGTGTCAGTTCTCGCCCTTTTCCCCTGTGTCAGTTCTCGGCCTTTTCCCCGTATTGAAAACACCTGCACTGACTAGTACTTGAACATTGAAAACTGACCCTGTGTCAGTTCTCGCCCTTTCCCCCCATATTGAAAACACTTGTACTGTTAAGCTGCCGCTAAAAACTAGCCTAAAGTCGCATAAATTGCGTCATCCGCTACGTGAACCATTCAGTCGTTGGAAAATAACCAAGGGAAAATTTCTTCCACAAAGTTTCGTAGTAAAAGGTTACAGATAAGCCAGTAGGACTTCCGTACCGTGACTTGCACTTCACTGAGGGCTCTCAGTGATGCAACTGAGAAAGGAGACTACATAGTCTTAGTTCCAGTCTCCGAGTTATTACATCGGAGCTGTCCGGCATGAGCGTGTAATACTAACAGTCCGTCAAAAAGTCGACAGTTTGCCTCAAATTCCGTTCATACATCTCGTACTAATCTTTGTCTCAGCTTCGTCAAGCTGAGCGGTGGTCTAAAAGGTAGCGCGTCAGACTTCAGTATCGGTTGCGCTATTGAACGGTCGTCACCGCTGTCACGGCGATGAAGCGTGGGTTCGAGCCCAGGTTGAGCTTGTGATATGTGATACCGGTTTTTCCTGGTCACTGGGCTGTTCCTCGGGGGTTTCTCTCCGGGTTATCCGGCTTTCCTCTCCCAGCAAAATTGAAAAAAAAGGATAGGTATTGGATGGCGCTGTAGAAGTTCCTGAAAAGTACAAATAACGTATAAAAAGCAAAGTCTCGGACTTATGTCCAAATCTTTTTCCATCCATCAGACCCACTTCATCAGCTTTTGGCAATACTGACTTCAGTGTCTGTTTCTCCTGCAGAAGTTCCCGGGAAGTCACTGAGTGACTGATTGCAAGCAAGGTAGTGAGTGAACATAAAGCAGGCTGTGAACACACTGCAGGCATCATGAAGTTCGACGAGATCGTGACGAAGCTGGGGGAGTTCGGGCCGTACCAGAAGCGGGTGTTCTTCCTGCTCAGTCCAGCTGCCATGAGCTGCGGTATACAAATCATGATCTCCGTCTTCAACATGGGCGTTCCTTTTCACAGGTGAGTTTGACAGCATCGTTATTCATGTATTTCTCTTTATATTTATCTGCTCATTTCTATGTTAATTGGTTATTAATATATATATATATATTTCTTAGATACGTCACTCTGAGATCCGTCCGATTTTAAGACAATTTTGTTGGCGTGTGTGACAGTATAGTTGTGTCTGTGTGTTGAAGGTGCTTCATGTTTGACAGTTTTTGAACTGTTTATTTATCTGGTTGTATTATGGTACTACCCCTCCCCCCTTCTTTTGCCACAAGACAGTCTTTGTTGCGTGGGCGGCTCTGCTACCCCTGTCTAGCTGCAACATGGTCTTTGTTGCTTGCGCGGCTCCCCCCCCCCCCGGTTTCAAATAATTGTAAAATTTGTATGTGACTCGTCGGGTACATTTTCGGCGGTTTCTGATTTGTTCATTTGGTTGTTTGTTTTGGTTACTTTATTTGTTGTTGTCGCATCGCCGCGACAGATTTAGCCTGGTGTCGTCAGATGTTGGTCCCCCCCACCGCCCCCTCCAAAACAAAAAACAAAAACAAAACCCCCCCCCCGAAAAAAAACAACCCAAAAAACAAAACTAAAACAAAACACCCACAAAAAACCCAAAACAAAACCAACAACAACAAACAAAAACAACACCCCCCAAAAACAAACAAACAAACAACCAAAACAAACAAACAAACAAACAAACAAACAAACAAAATATCCCCCCGCAAAAACAAACAAACAAACAAACAAACAAACAAACAAACAAAAACAAGACAAACAAAAAAACATGGCGCGTACATACTGTTGAAAATGCCAAGTAAACGAACTTCCGCTGTACATGAGTTACTACTGGACTACTAAGGACTAACAGTTGAACTCTGGTTTTCTTTCTGGGAATATTACGCCGTTTTGCACGGTCTTCGTCCTACCGTACACGCGCGTGGGTCGTGCTTCACGCTGGCACGGGTTAGCTGGATTCATCGTCATAGCATCTGGTGCAAATGTGACGAAAATACAACGCAACACAAAATGTTACCCGGGTATCTTTTCATCATCCAATCAGCTAGGAGCAACGGCTGACGATCTCATTGTCGCTGACTCTTATCATGAAACTGATCGTCAGCTCTGACTGGCGTTGTGCGCACATGTTCCGAGTATTCATGAGAATTATCGACTATTCTTTGGCATTACAGATGAAATGGAGAAGACAAAGATCTGTATGCAGCTGACTTGACTAGATTTAATGGTGTTCGGCTTTTAGGTCACAAAAATTGGCCGACACTGGTCGGTTTGGTAACAGTGCTGGTCATTTTGGTTACCACACTGGTCGTTTTGATTACGTACGTACGTCTCTTTTGATGACGTACTCTCTTTTGATGACGTGGGTCCGTTTTGATGTCATACGTTGTTTTGGTGACGTACGTCGTTTTGGCGACACGGTATTCCGTTTTCGGGGAGCCGGGGTGGTCGAATGGTAGAGCGTTGGACTTCTAATGCTCGGCCCGGTCGGGAGTTCGATCCCGGCTGGGGCCAAAAATTTGAGCTGGCTTTTTCATCGTTGCCCCGTGTTTGATATCACCCTATGTGGTGGAAAAGGACGTTAAACCCCCAAACACCCACCCACCCGTATTCCGTTTTCATGACGTGCCCCGTTTTCATGACGTACCGGCTTTCGTAAAACAAACCACCCCCCACAAACAAACAAACAAACAAACAAACAAACAAACAAACAAACACAAACCAAACAAACAAAAACCCCTAAGCCGTTATTCAGTGTCGCTGTCGCCGTTATTTGGAAAAACAGGGCTTGGACGCTGCGGATTTGTTTAGCACTTAGGCTCTTTTACCTAGACAACAGTAGACATAAACAAGGCTTATACAAACACAGACACTACAAGCCATAACTAGAACCGGAACACCGGCCACTTAAAGCAGACAGCTGTAAAATTAGTCACTTACTGTCAGTGGAAGTGACAAGGCCTCAGTTTGGACTTTGCCCTTTGAGTTGTTGGAACTGGGGTAGCTAGACGGCATCTTCAGTCTATCCCCCCCCCCCCCCCCCACAGACACACCTTGGGGGTAAATATTAGTATTTACGTCTATCTCTGCCAGGTATAGTAAGTGCGTATCTTGTCTTTCCTGCTGGAAAGTGCTCCACTGGAAACAGGAACTGGGTCAGACAGGGTCGGCTGCACTGCTTTGCTGGCGGTCATGGGTACATTTGCAGGTGAAGGAAGAGAGATGAATCCAGGTATCTACCGTTATTTCGCTTACCGTTTTGGAGAAGGGAAAAACGGGTAATCGGTAAACCAAGTGTTTGTACGTTTTCCTATTTTCAATGTTGAAAACGGTAAACGGTAGTCTTTGGTGTTTGTTTACTGTTCATCATCTTCAACACTGAAGATAGGAAAACGGAAACTGAACGGCTCGTTTACCCTTCACCGTTTTACTGTCTTCAAAACGGTAAAGGAAATAACGGTAGACACCTGGATTGAGATGCCAGGTGATATATACCATGGTCAGCCGCGTCGGTCGGGTGAGTTCAGCGCGTTGTTTACCTGGGGGAAACCTTCGTGGGTGCACAGGTGCAAAACCATTTGAGTGTCGGTTGGTGCATTATATGCTGGCAGGAAAAGCGAGGAGGTCTGTATGCTCGGCAGTGACTACTGAACTCGGGAACCAAGCCAGTGATAGCTCTTGGCTAAAGGTACGAGCTCGACCTCTTAGCCACGTGACTGGGGTTAGGCAGTGACCTATTTTCATTTGTTTATTGTTTTGCGTGAGCCTCATTCAGTGCTTCAGAAAACCAACACATTAGTGTGTGTGTGTGTGTGTGTGTGTGTGTGTGTGTGTGTGTGTGTGTGTGTGTGTGTGTGTTAATTAGGGAAAGGGGTTACGGGAAGGGGGGGGGGGGAGGGAGGGGGAGGGAGTTCTATGAGCTAGACTTAATGGACTCGTTTTAACATTCGCTTTGAAAAGTCTCATGTGAAAATTGCCGGCTGAACCTATTCAAGATCCCACTCATTCTGTAATTTGACAAGAAGTGAGGTATAGGCGGTACTTCAGGCACAGGGGGGAGGTTGACGGGGGGTGGGGGTGGGGGGGGGGTGTGGACGGACCGAAGTCTAGTACTCAAACTATTTAACCTAAAAGGCGGCCTTTGTGGACAAAAAAGTACAACAGCAGACACACGTAGTTAGTAGCTAGTAATTTTCCAGTGCGTTATCTAAAGCTGCTTTTAGCTGGCTGACAGGTTAGAATATTTTCAGGTTTGCACTCCAGCTCTGTCATGAAGGAGAGAACGTGTTTACTTTGGCACTAAATTCAGTCATATCTGTTTCTCAAGACCTTGTTTCGAGTCAGGTTTGAGTGAACTGTCTTGAATCAGGAAGATAAGCGATGTGAACTGCGCAGTGCCCCAACGAGATTGTCTCAAAACAACTCTCAGTAACCACTACAGCGCACACAGCAGTTTCTGTCAGACAACCCTATCGTACCGAGGAAAGTGCGCGTGTGAACTCTCCTTGGCCCTGTGTTTACAGCTGAGGTGAAAACGATGCCGAGGTCTCTAATTCTAGTTTCTCAGTAGTTAGGGTTAGTTGTCGGGCAGGGCCCGCATGTAAAAGTCGGGGTTAGGGAGTTTAGCCCCGGGTTAGAGTCTAACCTCGAAATGTACTAGCTCTAGGGTTAAATATTTCGTTGCCGGTTTCTTAATTTAAATCAGGCCATGAAGCGGGTCCATTCCAGCAAGGTGCCTATGCCGTTCTAGAACGATTTTTGTCTTTCTTTCTTCGCTTCCTTTTTTATTATTTAATTTTGCTTTGGGGGTTTCTTTTGTCGTAGTCTAGTCAGCCGCGAATTAGTCTTTGTGGCTTGCGCGGCTTTAAGCCCTAAAAACTCACTCACCCTTGTCGTAGTCTAGGTTAGGCCCGTAGCCGTGGATTAAATTAACCTCGAGTTCTACATACGGGCCCTGGTTGGTTGGGCCCTATATCCTCGTAACGGCGCTGAGATGGAAAACTCGCTTTCAAACTCTAAGGCTGTTTGCCAGATAGGATGTTTCATTTGGTCATTGCGACCGTTGTCGTGACTTTGTGGCTTCTAATATTAGAGACGCACGATTCTCTTTGAGCCTACGGTCATTCCTGAACAGACTGGGACTAGACAAAGCTTCTAAAAATAGTCACCAATCAGCGCCGCCTACCTAGTCCTCACTCGGCAACCACATGACCGTCGCCAGGTTTGCTCAGAACGCGGTACACTTCCACAACAACTCAATACGCCGGCCAGCGTGACCACAATGGTCTCAGATGCTATATTGGTTGACTTCTCCTCGGCCCACATATCCATCTCTGCTGAAATGCTCATGGCGCCGCAGGGCTGGAGGACGAAGCAGCGAAAGCCTGCTGCCGCTAAGCGCTACTTTGTGTGCAAACCTCCACCCTGCTATTCACTCTGGTGCTTGCGATAGTTTCTGTTGACCACGACACCGGCCACAGCCTACTCTTCTTCGAAAGATGAATGTGGGATTTTTAGCGTGCACACTTGATGTATGTGCGTGCGTGTGTACACGAAGGCATGCGAGACAGGCACCGTAAACGAGTCTGCACATGGATTTATGAGATATGGTAAGGAAAAATCCCACCATATTCCTGCCCACCGGGGATTCGAACCAGGCAGCTCAGGATCCGGTCGGATGCCTTAACCACTAGATCAAATCTCCTGTGACCAAGGTGATTGATCCTGATGCGTAGTCAGCTCATGCGATGACAAGTTTTTCACACGCCGTTGTATGTCTGTTATGGTGCCTGTCTCGCCTTCGTGTACACACGCACGCACAAATATCAAGTGTGCACGCAAACAAAATCCCACGTTCATCTTTCGAAGAAGAGTAGGCTGTGGCCGGTGGCGTGGTAAACAGAAATACTGTCGCACGCACCAGAGTGAATAGCAGGGTGGAGGTTTGCACACAAAGTAGCGCTTAGCGGCAGCAGGCTTTCACTGCTTCGTCCTCCAGCCCTGCGGCGCCGTGAGCATCTCAATAGAGGTGGATACGTGCGCCGAGGAGAAGTCTACCATACCATACCGTACCATACGCAGTGAGACTTTTGCGTCCCCGTATTTTTTTTTAAAATCACACATAACCCCATCGTACTAAGAAAAGTCGGTGCGCGTGTGATGTGTTTGTGAACGAACTGTCATAGTCCTTGGCCGTATGTTTACATCTGAGCTGAAAACGAGGCCGCTGTTTCTACGTAGTTGTAGTGTTTGGTCAGAGTCAGACAGTCACACCCGACTCTATTTAAGAATGATACTGTGTATTATATACAGGCGTTCTGCCAAGTCAAGTCAAGCCGAACACAACTTGCGAATCACACGAATTCTCAGTCTCACACACGGCTGGGACATCATAGCGGGCATCATAGGAACACATTACAATCAGTCACGTGGTGCTCAGCTCAGATCAGCTATTTAGGTTATGGAATTTCAAAATTGTAAATATTTTCAAATTTTGTGGGCTGAACAGTTTCAATGCAAAGGTCGAGGAAGACGGAGTACCCGGAGAGCCCCCTTCCCGCCCCCCCCCCCCGGCTTTGCCCCCCAAGTGGGACTCGAACCTTAACTCTCGCAGGAGACGTTACCACTACCCTCCCCTTAGATTGACAGTGTTTTTGTTGCTGGTCAGTATGAGTAGTAGAAATTTGGCAGCTATCCGTTCATGCTTGAATGAGTCACTCATGTAATTACCCGCGAATCTTCGTTTTATGTAATTTGTTAACTTTGGAAGGCAGAGGGAGTGGGCTGGCTTTTGTGTGGCATTAGAGCAGATAATGTTACGTTGTTGTTATTGTCGGCTGGCCACTCCGCGGGCAGTTATTCTTACCTCACACCCACCCCACACCCACCCCACCAGGCTCACACACACACACACACACACACACACACACACACACACACACACACACACACACACACACACACACACACAGAGTAATAGTACTCACACACACACACACACACACACACACACACACACACACACACACACACACACACACACACACAGAGTAATAGTACTCACACACACACACACACACCACACACACACACACACACACACACACACACACACACACACACACACACAGAGTAATAGTACTCTCACACACACACACACACACACACACACACACACACACACACACACACACACACACACACACACACACACTGAGTAATAGTACTCACACACACACACACACACACACACACACACACACACACACACACACACACACACACACACACACACAGAGAGTAATAGTACTCACACACACACACACACACACACACACACACACACACACACACACACACACACACACACACACACACACAGAGTAATAGTACTCACACACACTCTCTCATACGCTCTCACACACCACCAATGTGTGTTCAGTCTGTACTGACTCGATCAGTCAATCAGTCGATCATAGTTTAATGATAATAAATCTATCAATGTCTCAAACCGCCTGGGGTTTAAACAGAGAGAGAGAGAGAGAGAGAGAGAGAGAGAGAGAGAGAGAGAGAGCTTACAAAGTATGTGACTTGACACTGAGGACAACCATACCGAAAATAGAAGCCTAGCAACCAACGGAAAGAAAACTGAAACAGAGCGGAGAGGCAAAGACATTGTCTTTGTCACGCTTATTATTTATCAAGGCTTACGGCACGTGACCGCTGAGAGGGGAAAAGGGAAGGGGGGATAATTGATGAGAGAGAGAGAGAGAGAGAGAGAGAGAGAGGTGTTTATAAGGTTCACGTTTTACATAACCATCATGAGACCGCCCCTTTCTCCCCTCACCTTTTGACCACCTGACCTGCCTCCTGGCCTTCGCCTCCGTCTCGCCCCCTCCCCTCCGCCTCCCCCCCCCCCCCCCGCGCCCCTCCCTCCCCCCCCCCCTTCAGTCTTGATTGACTATGATTGCTCCATTACAACACTCTCAGACTGGCCACAAACAACCCAGCAGTGGCCCTGACTTGACCGTAGGGTGTTGATCTGGTGGTGTAACTCCGTCAGTCTTAGTACTGAAGTGCTCCAGTTTGCTGGTAAAATTCTGTGGCGCCATGTTGCACTTGAAGAACTTCAGTGAAAGCTGCTGGCACACACACTTGACTGTAACTCAGTTTGCAGGCTCTCCGGCCAAACCACCCTGCTTTAGGTGGTCGGTGTGTACCTGTAAAAGTGAATATGCTAATGGAGGAAGACTGATGTAAGCTGTAATATTACTAGTAACATAATGAGGTGCGGGTCTTGTCCACTGCTCATTGGCGGCCGCGTTCTCCAATAGACCACTACACTCCTGTCAGTCAAAAGTGACGAGTTGACAGAGTTCAGCCAATCGCGTCCCGCGGCATAATGAGCACAAACACATGGCATGGTCTGGCGAACTTTTTGTCAGACGCGACAACGTGGGAAGCACATGTAGTTTGATATGACTGTAACATGGAAAGCAGTATGTCCAATGACCTCATTTGAGGGAAAAACCGGCCCATTACTCAATGTCTTTCATCTTGAAATCACCTCATGGACGTACCGTGTTTGGCCAATACTCGGCGGAGGGGTGGGTTTTTTTCCTCTGGTCTTGCCGAGTGTCAGAGTTCGTTTGTTAAAGTGGGATTGGGTCATGTTTACGAACGTAGATGATGGTCGCACTTTACTGTTAGCACACTTATTCATTGTCGATATGAAGTATTAAATCAGGTGTTCTTTGTTCAAATTTGGTCGGGGAGGGGGGGGGAGGTGGGGTGATGAAGAGTTGGACAATATTTTTGGGGATTTGGCCGGTTAGAGGTGTGTGTGTGTGTGTGTGTGTGTGTGTGTGTGTGTGCCACGGTATGTGTGCCACGGTGTGTGTGTGTGTGTGTGTGTGTGTGTGTGTGTGTGTGTGTGTGTGTGTGTGTGTGTGTGTGTCTGTGTGTGTCATACTTGTTGGTAGGAATGCAGGAGCACGCGCATTGAGTCACTTTGTGAGAATTTTGGGCTATACAAGTACGATTTACTATCATTATTATCGATCAAACTGGGCTTGACAAATGTTCTCTACTGTGGTATGATACATAGTTCACCCACTCGTGTGCCAAGATTTCTCAGTATAACCATCGTCATGCAGCTGACAGGATCGATCGTGTGCAGGCAACGTGAAATGACATACACCCAGGATGTCGTATGGTGTAACAGATTGTTTTCTGTTTTGTGTCAGTGGGCTAGGTCACCGGGTCACAGGGTCACAAGGTCACAGGGTCACAGATATGGTCCTGGTTTGTCAGAACTGAACAAGCTTTTTGTTCTTTGTTCTTTTGTCTTTTGTCGACGCAGTAGTATGCACTGACATGACACTTGTGTCAAGTCATGGTTCTTGTTTACGGGAAATTTCAGTCGTTGCCTTTCAGTGGGAAGCGCGTCGCCGCAGACTGCGCCTGGTCGGGGATGCCCTAACACACGTCTTGTCAAGATGCCTCCTGAACAAGACGTCTCTTCAACAAGACAAGTCTCTTGAACAATTGCCGTCTTGATTCTTCCACAAATCTTGAGATTACCAACTTTCTTCATGATACCTGATATAATGATAATGATAATGAGTATTATATAGGCGCTTTACCCATGATTTCGTGAATCGGCTCAAAGCGCCGCGAACTGAACCCAACACGCACGCTCACGTGCATCACGCGCATTCTCTCACACACTGGACATAAACACATTACAATCACGTGGTGCGAAGGGTCAGCTCAGCTATTTAAATTTCGGAATTTAGAATTGCATTTATTTTTCAAATTTGGTGGGCTGAACATTTCCAAAGCAGAGGGGGAGGAAGCCGCAGTACCCGGAGAGAACCCCTGACGATCGGTCCGAATGAACGGTGCCACATACGAGAATGGAAAATTCTTTTCCCCGAGTGGGACTCGAACCCCTGACCTCTCGCATTGGTGACAAGTCTCATAACCACTAGACCACCGACCGCCCCATAGCAAGAGCACTGCACCACGCAGCCATTCTGGTGATAAGAAACATCATACTAGAGCAGCAGAGGCGGTATACATAATATGATATCGCAGCCACGGTCATACGCAGGGTAACAAGAACGCTTCAGTCTTCCATCACCTCAGATAGCACTACGCCCTTTGTCTCTCTGGCCTGATTCTGTCACCTAGCTGCATGCACCGGGATTTTGCGGTCAGGGTTCCAGGCCCGCACTATTCCGCTGTACCGTGCCGAGTTCTGGGGACCCGCTAGTTCAGTCGTAGTACCCCCGGTCCTTTACTGTTGCTATGTAGGTCGTCTGGATCCGTTTTGGCTAGGAACCAGTTCACAGGCCAAGGCCGCTAGGGTGCCTGTACGGCCGGCAGTTGCACTGGGGGGTAGCAATTCACTGGCGTCTTTCTTGGCCGAATATCTGAGACTGAGGACGTTTTCTGTTTACAGGCTTAATTAACTTCTAAGAGCCCAAGCCCTAACCACCCGTGCCCACTATATGATAAGACTTG
Source organism: Batillaria attramentaria (assembly GCA_018292915.2). NCBI lineage: Eukaryota > Metazoa > Mollusca > Gastropoda > Batillariidae > Batillaria > Batillaria attramentaria. Next base: position 374,080 of record JACVVK020000377.1, read on the forward strand.
TTTGAAAAAAGCCACTGCACGCCAGTAAGAGGCACTTAAAGCCACTATTACGCAAGGCCGCGTGGGCCTTCCAGCAGCTAGGCCCAAGACCGCTGCAGATTGCGTAATAGTGGCTTGAAGTGGCTCCTAGTGATCTGAAGTGAAATTCCAATTTGTGCATGGGCATTTGTTATAGCGCGTTCTGCGTTGCGGTCGTCAACGATTTTCAGGAGCCAGTTTCGTCAGTACATGTGACCCGACTATCGTCTAGAGAAAACGTAATTTTTTCATGACAGTCAGTGCTGCCTGTCTATTGGTTTCTTTTCAAAATGTGTCAACGACTGCAATCCCAAAAGCACCAACTGAAAGATTAGACACTGCCAGCTTGGCGGCAACACTGACGTGTCAGTCTGAAAACTGATACCCTGCAAGAATATTAACCTGGAATTCCCTCCCTGATTCTCTCCGCCAGTCACCCTCAGTTGAAACTTCAAGTTCAAGAAAATCTTAAAACCCATCTGTTCTCGTCCCTGATTACCATTTAACTGTTTGCATCATGTGCGTGTGTGTATGTGCGTGTCGTTGCGCCGGCCTAGGCCCTAACCTTATGGCCCTCTGTATATTTTTGTAGATATTTGTTACTTTTCACTTCTTATTTTACTTTATCTAAACTATTGTTTATTAATAGATTACGGCGCTATATTACTCCTGAGGCCGGATTTCCAGCCTCATGATTACAATGTGCGGTCAGGTGTCAGGTGGCTTCGTATTCCGTGCAGATTTGCAGTAGTTTGCTCAAGCTCTTGGCATCAGTTGCTATCTGCTGTAGTTTGGCAGCACCGAATCTTTGCCGCAACTGAGGAGACCGCCGTAAAAGAGAAGTTTTTAGGGGGGAACTTACTAGCGTTGGATTCTAATCGCGCGCTTACAGCCGGGGTACTCGCGACCTGTGCGTCAGTACACCAGTTCTTGAGTTCTCCAAGGGCAGCTGCACTACAAGACTTTCTGTACCGTTGCCATGCGACCACCAACAGACAATGCCATACCCAAGGCGAGGACATTCTGCGCACTAGCTTTCTTCCGTCGCGCACGTGCATTTGCACTTGCACGTTGAGCTAGTGCGCGGATAGTTGTGTGGGTTAAAAGTGTGTGTGTTGGTGGGGAGGGGAGGGGGGGGGGAGCGGGAGTTGAATGACACGGGTCGGGGTCATGGCCTTCAAATGATAAGACCAGTTGGTACCAGATTTGTCGTTCGCCCTGTCGGCAAGTCTGTTGGTGCACACACATTCCAACACGCTGTGCTCATGCGCTTGGGACGTGCCTCTCTGGAGAAAGGTACCTTGGGTTCTTTGTCATTTTCTCCCTTGACATCCAGAAACGTGTCTCGATTTTGTGGACAGTATTATGTAGAATGACTCAATTTACAAAACGAGCTCTGTTTAAACCACCAACGACACAGAAAACTCAGTGAAGGAAAAACAGACTTTTCGCAACGCAGACACTAAGATGATTTTTGTCTTTGTTGAACTGTGCCAGAATTTTTTTCCCTTTATATATATTAGGTTTTCTCTCTTTCTCTCCCTCTCTCTCTCTCTCCGGCGGCATGTGTGTGTGTGTGTGTGTGTGTGCGCGTGTGTGCTGCGTGCGCGCGCGCCGGCTGGCATTGACGTCAGTAAAAGAAAACGGACGTCAGTTAGGAGCACTGGGGTAAGAAATTGCCTTCAGGAAAATGTGAGAATGTGAGTGTTGATTGAAAACCTTGGGCGGCGGTGGTTGCATACTGTTCAGTGTCAGTCGTTGTTGTTGCTGCTGCTGCTGCTGCAGTAGCCGGCATCTTCTTTTTCTTCCGAGTCCTCTTTGACTTGCTGGGCGCGTCACAGTCGCTGCTGACTAGGAGCCGCAAACGGGAAGTAACTTTCGCAACTGGCCACCACCAGGTCTGCGGCTTGGTCACAACTCCGCTGTCTTATCACAGGAATTTTGCATTCACATTGGCAAGCTTGTGTAAGCACCGCTGAGTCAAGTTGAGGGTCACCGTCGGGTCAGTTGTAGGTCAAGGCCAGCAGTTGAATATGTAGTATGCTGGTCGGTGACTGAGGAACTTCACGTCCACATGATCGGTGTAAACCTGTCACTTATCACAAACCACAGCGCACACTTCACAATTTATTGCTTTTCAATACCAGGGTATACCCATGCGTCTTCGTGAACTTCCACCTCCTGACTGAGAGAGTAGGGGAGACTGAGGGTCAACATGACGACCAGCATATCCTTTGAAGTCCGGGTCAGTTGTCACGTGGTGTCACGGCGTTTGGTTAGTTGGGGTTCAACGTCCGTGCCGAATATTTGTGCTGGTCTTTTTCTCGTTGCCCCGTCTGTGACATCAACCACCTGTGGTGGAAAAATTACGGTATGACCCTGACCACCCCATGCCCCCCCCCCACCCTTCCGCACCACAAGAGTGAGTGGAAACTGACGGTACTAATAGGCAGGTTAGGTTATGGGGGAAGGGACGGCTACCCTAACTGAACAGTCCAGCTGAACACTCTTCAATTCAGAGAGACTGTCAGGTCAGCCACATTTGATGTATCCTTGACTGCGATGGACGAGTTACACAAACAGGTCCAGTTCACACAGCCAGAGGAAAAAAGTCACGTGGTGTGTGGTCACGTGGTGCAATGACATCGGCGTTTCCCTGCACGGTGCATCAGTGCATGCGTACCGACCCGGAATGCGTCAAGCTCGCGTCATCTTGCCTAGTGAAATCCATCAACAATGCGTCTTTTTTGAGTTTCTAACCTAACCTGAGTAACCTCACCTCGCACCCTCCCTTGGCGAACGTTCACGCACGTGTACTCTGTATGACCCGGCTGACTTAGGTAAAGGGGCGAAAAAGTGGGAAAAAAGTAATTTCTTTTCTGTATCTCGATGCGTTGCTTGGCAAATGAGGCAGATGATGCGATAGGACGGCACGTATGCGAGCAGCGATGCCCCGGTTAGATGAGGGTTGATTGTTTGTGACAAGTCCTTGTTGGCAAAGTGGACTTCATACTCCGCTGACGCGAGAAGTGCCTAAAACTACAGTGACGGTGCCAGCTAAACCTACCGTCAGATGGTAAAAAGGGGTATATGCTGATCAAATGTGTGGTACTTGGGTCTTTTTTTTTGGATAAACAATCCGAAGAATCAGAAGTCTCCAATCTCCATTGCCCAACCGCTCCGCCACTTTTGAGAGCCAGGATAGCCGAATGGTAGAACGTTGGATTTCTAAGGCTCGGGTCGTGAGTTCGAATCCCGGCTGACGCCAAATTTTTGTGCCGGCCTTTTTCTTGTTGCCTCGTCTTTGATACCACCCGTATCTGGTGGACAAGGACGTTAAATCCCAAACACCCACCCTCCCATCCCTCAACCCCTACGCTCTCCCATAACCTGTTCCTTAGGGCCGTTTCCAGTGACTGTCGTGGAGGGAACGTTAAACTCCAGCTAACTAATGTATCATACGAGCCATATGCATAGACCACGGGGTGTAGACGATATGGCCGCGAATTTGTTGGGTGCTACTCTACTTCCTATGTAGCACTGTCAAGACAGAGTGCTTCCAAACAGTAGCCATTTCCATTTTCAAATTTAAGTAGCACCAAGTGTGTCCGGCCAGCGGACTTTCGGTCTGTCTGCCTTACACCGAGAAAGGTGCCATTTATCAACCAGACATCGACTTTGACTAACCCTTGTCTACAATGCAAACACGTGTACATGCTCAGATTTCAAACATATGACTTTGCCTGAAAGCCATCACCGTGGAGACTTTTGAAGCTTAGTAGCACCGGAAACACTCGCGCCCATTTTGATTGCACCCTTTGTAAACGCGAGAAGTGCGCAACACAGATCCAGTGTCCCCAACACGTTATCTCATCCAGGTCTTGCCCAGAGGTGACGTCTTGCCCTGAGGTGACACGTATGCTGAGCCGATAGTTTCGGCGTCTGGTATGGCGTGCTCTCTTACTCCCAGTGACGTAACTCAGTGGCGCGGCTGATAGGCCTGAAGGAGAAACTATGGGGCCATTCATGATTGTCCTATCACCCTAGGCCTGTTCCGACGACTGTTGTACTTTACTGTTCGGGTAACGCTCTCCGTTATCTCTCTGACACAAACCGCAAACCACAGGGATCATTACCTCAAACACACACACACACACACACACACACACACACACACACACACACACACACACACACACACACACACACACACACACACCTACTTTGTGGCCGTGTGCGGGGAGCCGGGACAAACGAATGGTAGAGCACTGGACTTGCAATGCTCGGGTCGCGAGTTCGAATCCCGGCTGGGGGCCAAATTAGTGCTGGCCTTTTTCTCGTTGCTCCGTCTTTGATATCACTCACACGTGGTGGAAAAGGACGTTAAACTCCCAAACACCCACCCACCCACCCGCCCTTGTGCGCACGTAGATTATTAGCTATTCCAGCAAACGACCACCCCCCCCTCCCCCATTTTCTCATTTAGACATTAAAATACTACAAACACATTTTCTGTTTAATTATTTCATTCATCTGGCATGTCTGAACTGTTCCTCGCACCCCGTCTTTGATATCACCCGTATGTGGTGGAAAAGGACGCTTAGATCCCCAAACACCCACCCACCCTTCCTAGCACGTCCTCGTCTGTTCCCACACGTTCTCGCACTATTTGGACGGACCCGTGAAATGTTTCGGGTTTACTCCCGTTTCCGGGTGTGGAAGATATTTGTGGGTAGCAACTGAAGGGCTGGTGAAATGCAAAATGGGGGAGACTTCATAACACTTTTTATCTTTAGTACTTCAGCGGCATGACCCGTCTAGACGCTTTTGGTTTTGCTGCGTTGGCAAATTTGGGATTTCTGTACAGTCCTTTCATTTGTTCTTGGTTTCGTGTACGGGTTACAATGAGTGTCAACGTTCTTTGGCTATCTCTGTCTTTCCCCGTCTTACTTTTTCGCATGTGGTTCGTGCTGGCTGGTTGGTTGATTGGTTGGTTGGTTGGTTGGTTGAGCATATCCATTCACACTTCGCGTATGTTCTTTGGCTGTCTCTACATGTTGCTGTATTTGTTTTTTTCCTTCAAATGTTTCTTTTTTCCAAACTGTCCTAATTTCCAAAGTTTCCTTCTTACAAATGTTTTTTTTCCCTTCCATATCGTCTTAATTTTCCAAATGTTTCCGGGGAGCCGGGGTGGTCGAATGGTAGAGCGTTGGACTTCTAATGCTCGGGTCGTGAGTTCGATCCCGGCTGGGGCCAAATATTTGTGCTGGCTTTTTCATCGTTGCCCCGTCTTTGATATCACCCTCTGTGGTGGAAAAGGACGTTAAACCCCCAAACACCCACCCACCCACCCTCCAAATGTTTCCTTTTTCCAAATGTGTTTTCCTTTCAAATATTTCTTTGTTTCTGTCTTCCAAACGTTTGTTTGTTTGTTTCAAAATTTCATTTTGGACTTAATATTTTCCCTGGTTTCTTTTTTTCTTTCTTTACTCATTCTTACCATGTAGTCCGTTTTTGTTTTCTCAACAGATGTGCTATTCCAGACTATGAGGAAGACACGTGGTTCATTCAGAATTCCACGCATGCGCACATGCTCAACGTTTCCATCCCTCTGGACCCTCAGTGGGAAGACGAGGGAGGCTACTCTAGGTGCAATGTCCGCTTCCATGACAACGTCACCATGGAAACCGGCATCACGCAGTGCTCCAGGTTCGTGTATGACCCGAGCACGTACAAGTCATCCGTCGTTACCCAGGTAAACATTCTGGCAACGTACAGTTCTTTATCATTTTGTTTTAGTTATAATTTTTCTTTCATTCTTTCATTATATTATTTATTATCTTTTTGCTGGGAAATTCGGGTTGCAACCCGCAAAACGTTTTCCAGACCATGCCATGGTGTTGTGATCACTATGCCGCGGGACGCGATTGGCTGAATTCTGGGGGCTCGGCCCCTTTTGACTGACATGAATGGGGTCGTCTGCTATATTGTTATTCAACCTTGGTAAGGGAAAATCTACAGCCAATTGTCTGCCTATCGTATCGTATCTCGGTACACAATGTACTAAGCTACCTCCCGAAGCTACAGGTGCTCTGTTTCGTGTAACTTGTCTACATGTCCACTTGTGGGTGACATGACGGCGATGCTGGTATCAGTAGAGTTAATGTAGAGAGATTACCATACACTTGACGTACGGCTAAGCTGTCGGGACGTGACTTCTGGCGTGCACAGCTCAGCACTTTTTCTGACGGAGAGATCGGAAGATACATCGTGTGTTGTCCGCACTTGGGGTTGAGCTATCTGGGTGTTAACATTGATATCGGCATCGCAGGTCGTGTTAATGATGTTATACGCAAGTTTTTTTTGTGGATGATGACGTAACTATGTTTAGGTTGATAACAAGCATTCAAGGAAAACATTAAATTCGCTAGCGCGCGCACTCACCCGTACACGCATGCATGCACGCGTGCACGTAAGCACGCACGCACGCACGCACGCACGCACACACACACACACACACACACACACATTTGTCGGTGCAGTGTGGGCAAACCGGCGATGTAGAGGGGAGAGAGAGAGAGAGAGAGAGAGAGAGAGAGAGAGAGAGAGAGAGAGAGAGAGTGTGTGTGTGTGTGTGTGTGTGTGTGTGTGTGTGTGTGTGTGTGTGTGTGTGTGTGTGTGTGCGTGTGTGTGTGTGTTGCTGGGGTCTGCATGTGGGTTTGGAATTAGTGTTTTTCCAACAACTAACCATTTGACATCTTATAATGCACAGTACTCGTATAATCAATGCAACGAAATGAAAAGAACCATTGTGTGTGTTGTGTTGTGTTGTCAGTGGGGCTTGGTATGCGAGCGGCGCATCTACAGATCTCACGCCAGGATGATCCTGATGGCCGGACTGCTGGTGGGGGCCATCAGCACTGGCATTATCGCAGACATGTGAGTTCGGCATATTAATATTGGGTATAATAATAATAATAATAATAATAATAATAATAATGAGTATTGTATAGGCGCTTTACCCAGTTTCATGAATAGGCTCAAAGCGTCGCGAACTTAACCCAACAGGCACGCTCACGTGAATCACACGCGTTCTCTCACACGCTGGACATGAACACATTACAAACACGTGGTGCGAAGGGTCAGATCAGCTATTTACATTTCGGAATTTAGAATTGCATTTTTTTTTTTCAAATTTTGTGGACTGAACATTATATATATTATATATATATATATATATATATTATATATACTATATATATATATATATATATAGTGATCTATATGAATTGGTGATTTGAGGGAATGGGGGCCCTATGAATGGTGAGATACCCTTAGATCTGTTAGACGTTCAGCGGCTAGGATGGTAGATTCCCCCCCCCCCCACCCCTCCACTGTGGCTTGTAGCCAATATAGGGCAAGGCGACGAACTTGTCCACTGGCATACAAAGCACACATCTCCTAGATCTAGGGAGCGCTCTCGGCTTTACTTACTTCCCATCAGTGAAAGACCTCGCGAGCGGAACCTGAGGGAGTTCCTACATAGAAACCTGACTAGAGGCACTTCAATTATATCTTTACGAAGCAGCTTTACGGGATTGTCCACTCCATGCTAGTTCTGTATGTGTGTTGGTTAAGTTTTGTCGGTTTGTATATGAGGTTGGGATTATGTTTTGACTGGGGGTTTTCAGAATCGGTCGCAAGAAAGCCCTGATGGCCATGGTGGCTATGATGGCCGCCTCCAGTATCGCCGTGAGCTGGGCGCCATCTTTTGTCGTCTACGTCATCCTCCGCTTCATCACCGGCTTCACCATCTCAGGCCTCTTCCTCGTCATCTTTGTCCTCGGTAAGGGTCTGGCGCCACTAAGCGGTTGACAGGATGATGGACTGATGGATGAGTTAGCTGTTTGGTTGGTTGATGAGTGGATGGGATGGGTTTGGTTGATAGATTGGTTTGGTTCACGTTTAGATGGATTGGTTTGCGTGCTGGTTTTGGTTGGTTGATTGATTGTTTGATTTGATAGCTTGAATGATTGATTGAACTGGTTGATGAACACATTTCGTACCGCCTCCTATGAGTATACCACGTTTTTTTTTTTTTTTTTTTTTTGCTGTCCCAACTCTTTTGCCAGCTCCAGTGGTGTTCCTCCCAGGTCATGGGTGGAACCCACGGAGGACTCGGAAGCCGGGACAATTTTTATTATGCATGATGATGGAGATGAGGATGATAGTAAGATGATGCTATGGAGGTCCATGTGGTTTGGGACTGCGGGACAGGGCCGCATTCCACGCTTCCTGTCATAAATATCCCGGCATTAACCAGGCCCGGGAACTACGGCACCTGCGGTGCCGGCCGTGTAATCATCCACATCATACGACGTGTCATACTAAGGGAAGCACCCCCAAAGTCGCACCCGTGAAGTGGGTGAATCTCGGCTGTGTGGCAACAGCCTCCCCATCGGGCCCATAGCACACCCGCTCTGGGTAGGAGCCGACCTAGGTAGGAAAAATCCCGCTTGTCTCGGCTGGGACTCGAACCCGGGTCTCCCGGTCCATGGTCCGAAGTGCTAACCACTACACTACGGGGGCCGGTTATCCCACGTTTTTGACTAGTTTTCGGTTTTGGCCCTGCATATGAAGAAGAGGAAAGATTTACGGTTTCCTGACGGCTCTCATTGCAGCAAACACGAGTTTAATCAAAGTGCAACACTCACACTAAGCCATTTAAAAAAAAAAAATTATTGACGCCACTGGCGCACAACCCCAAACTTACTCGGTAGGAATTGAGTTAATCTGATTGACTGGGGACCATACTGTGAAACAGGAATGTGCAGTGCAGTGTACCAACCTGATGACATAAGCATCATCATTAGCTTGCTTTACGTCCTATGGCTTTTGGCCCTTAAGGACAAGTTGTTCCTGGCATGTGACTTTGGCTGCTTGGCTAGGCGAGTGTCTTTGGGGTGTGTGAGGGCTGATTTGCTTAGCTTTGGTCAGCGTCAGAGGATCTTCGCTTGGCTTTCAGATGCCTGGTCTGGGTTTGTTTTTCGGTGCCTCAGTCTGTTCTGTCATCCGTACTTTTGCCTGATGACATAAGCATCACCCATGTGTTTCTTAAGGGGGAGGGGGAAGGGAGGGGGGGGGGGAGCCGGGGTGGCCGAATGGTAGAGCGCTGGACTTCTAATGCTCGGGTGGTGAGTTCGTGTCCCGGCTGGGGCCAAGTATTTGTGCTGGCTTTTTCATCGTTGCCCCGTCTTTGATATCACCCGAATGTGGTGGAAAAGGACGTTAAACCCCCAAACACCCACCCCACCCCTTTTCTTCAAGGTCCAGTTTAGTGTCCCAACACTACCCTTGACTTGCACTGACCTGAAGTGAACTTCCCCCCCCCAGGAATGGAACTGGTCGGCCCCAAGAAACGAATGTTTGTCGGCATTGTGGTGGAAATGTTCTGGTCGGTGGGGGTGATGCTGCTTGGCGGAATAGCCTACCTGGTGAGAGACTGGGACAAGCTGCAGATGATCGTGTCGTTTCCAGTTCTACTCTTGTTGGGATATTGGTGGTGAGTTGAATACATTATCATCGTCTGTGATCGTAGAAAAACTTGCTTGTTTACTTTTTTGAGATGTTGTTGTTGTTGTTGTTGGTTTTGTTGTTGACATATTGGCTATGTGTTGTACGGTTGTTTGCTTGTTTTGTGTGATATTTTTGTTTTTTTTGGGCGGGGATTTTTTGTGTATTGGTTTGGCTTGGATGAATTTGATTGTTTGTTGTCGAGTGTGTTTTGTTATGTTCCACATTACTTATTGTAAATTATATGACCTTTCTATTCTTGAAACAACTCCCTGATTTGCGCACGCACCACTCCGTCGTAATTGTAAAACTCGATTGCAAAGATCTGGAACCTGTGCACATCCTTGTTTGTCGTATCCAGGCTGATTCCCGAGTCTCCACGTTGGTTGCTAGCCCGGGGTCGTGACCTCGAGGCCGAGGACATCATCAGACATGCTGCACGTGTGAACAAAGTTCAGCTGCCGGAGAAAGTGTTCGACAACAAGACGTTTGACGAGGCCGAGCGGAAGGAGAAATTCTGGCACATCTTCACCTCGCCCGTATTGCTGATTAGAACCATCATCCTTTGCTTGAACTGGTGAGTGTCTTGAGACACGGGATCTGGTGGTATAGTGGTTAAAGGTTCACGATGCGTATGACAGGGCCCGCATGTAAAAGTCGGGGTTAGGGAGTTTACCCCGGGTTAGAGTCTAACCTCGAACTAAACTAGCTCTAGGGTTAAATTTTCTGTTGTTGCTTTTTGTTGTTGTTGTAAATCAGGAAGCGGGTCCAGCAAGGTGCCTAGAAGAAGGATTTTTGTCTTTCTTTCTTCGCCTCCTTTTTTTTTTGTTTTTATTTAATTGTGTTTTGGGGTTTCTTTTGTCGTAGTCTGGGTTAGGCCCGTAGCCGTGGGTTAAATTAACCTCGAGTTTTACATACGGGCCCAGGCCTCTCTCTCCCGCCTTCATGTACACACGCAAGCACTTAATGTCAAGTGTACACGGTAATAATCCCACGTCAAACTTTCAAAGAAGTGTAAGCTTTGGCCGGTGGTGTGGAAAACAGAAGGACGCCGCTTCACACCAGAGTAAAGCAGCAGCAGCAGCAACAGGCTTTCACTGCTTCGTCCTCCGGAAACAACGGAAATTCTCGCGTCTGTTTTGAGAACACCCCTTGCGTAATGGCAATGCAATAACTGACTAATGAGACTTTTTTTTTTTTTTTTTTTTTTTTTTTACTGCTTTATTATCTCTTTCGGGAAATACGAGCTGCTTCCTCCGTAGGAAGTGCGTCGCGGCGGTGCAGCGTCACCCAAAACCTATCCAATTTTTTTTTCAATTTTGCTCGTGGAGGAAAGCCGGATAACCCGGAGAGAAACCCCTGATGAGCAGCCCGGTAGGCAGGAAAAGCCGGTATCACATATCACAACCTCAACCTGGGCTCGAACCCACGCTTCATCGCCGTGACAGCGGTGACGGCCGTTCAGGGCCCGCATGTAAAAGTCGAGGTTAGGGAGTTTAGCCCCGGGTTAGAGTTTAACATCGGACTATACTAGCTCTAGGGTTAAATTTTCTGTTTTTTTGTTTTAAATCAGTCAGGAAGCGGGTCCATTCCAGCAAGGTGCCTATGCCGTTATAGAAGGATTTTTGTCTGTCTTTCTTCGATTCCTTTTTTATTTAATTTTGTTTTGGGGTTTCTTTTGTCCTAGTCTGGGTTAGGCCCGTAGCCGTGGGTGAAATTAACCTGGAGTTTTACATACGGGCCCAGTAGCGCAGCGGCTACGTCCGACGCGCTACCTGTTAGACCACCGCTCACCCCCTTGACCTTCGCACGTGCTGTTCGGTTTCAGGCTGGTGTGCTCCATGGTATTTTACGGTCTGAGTCTCAACTCCGGTAACCTGGGCGGCAGTGTGCACGTCAACTTCCAGCTGATGGCCATCGTGGAGATCCTGGCCTACACCATGTGCGTGCTGCTGCTGAACCGCATGGGCCGTAAGGTTGTCCACATCGCCTGCATGCTGCTGGGAGGAGGCGCCTGCCTCAGCACTATCTTCTCCGTTCTCTACGCTGGCTCGGGTAAGTGAGAATGCCAGTGTAAGACATTCATTTAATTATTGAATGTCCTGTACAGGCCAAAGAACACAATTGCACGAGGTCTCAGAATGCTTCAGTCTACGAACAAAAATTATCATGCACAGACCCTTCACGGGCGGCACGCACCTGACAGGAGTTTTAAAAAAAGAATTAAATGTCTCCTTTCCGCTCAGGCCTCACTGGAGTAATGCTAGTCTACTTTCTATTTAGGCCAGAAAGCCGCTTCTTTTAAATCCCCTCGCGTCGCGTTTGCCGCTCTCCAGAGCAAAAAGTCCCAGCTTTACTGGCAGCTTGCCTCTTGTTGCGGCCCCCTGGCACGCAGGGCTACAAAATCGTCACGCCTGACATAGCTTTCAGGGAATGACTTTGATTCTATGCTGGTTTTCCTCTTGCAGCCAAAATGTGGCTGAACATCACCCTGGCCCTGGCAGGAAAGTTCGGGGCGGCTGCCGCCTTCGCCATCATCTACGTGTACTCTGCCGAGTTGTTTCCTACACTGCTCCGCAACTCCCTCATGGGGGTCACGTGTCTCTTCGCCAGGCTTGGCGGCATGATCTCCCCTTACATTGCAGATCTGGTGAGTAGTCTCTCTTGTGCGATGTTCAAGGCGATAGTTTTTTTTTTTCCCCGATGTAGTTTTCTTTCTCTCAGTTAACAGTGATGCTGAAGATGTAATTAAGTACGGTTAGTTTTAGGAAAAAAACAATATTCTATACATTTTTATTCCCTAAAAATACGACGATTTCCTAAATTAATTTTAACAAAAGTTTCAAACACGGTGTATTGATTTAGCCTACCTATCCTATTGTTCAATTTTGCTGGGGGAGGAAAGCCGGATAACCCGGAGAGTACCCCCGATGAGCAGCCTGGTAGCCAGGGAAAAAACGGTATCACTATCACATATCACAAGCACGACCTGGGCTCGAACCCACGCTTTGCGCTGACAGCAGTGACTACATATAAGACCACCGCTCACCGCTTTTCGCTGTGTTGCAGAATAACTTAGTGGAAGGGAGGTTCGGCCAGGCACTTCCTCTGCTGGTGTTTGGCTCAGCGACTGTTGCTGCGGGACTTCTGTGTGTCTTCCTGCCGGAAACACTTCACAAACACCTGCCTGAGACGCTGGAAGACGCCAAGATGTTCGGACGGTAAGCAGCTAAGTCCCGGCGTCTCTAAGGCTGTTTACACTTGCCAGTATTCTGGTTTGAACTTTCGTTTGACCTGGGTTGATGCGTTTACATTTAACCAACCCGGTGTAGCATCCGGTCCGGTCCCCCCTCTGAAGCAGTCCCCCGGGGGACCAATTCGTGGCAAAAACTGCTCTATAATGGTCCCCCCCTTAGACATCCAGCCTCGTTTTCGACTGGTCCCCCTGGGCGATTTTGGTCCCCCCTCGCATCCAAAATAGGCCCCCTCTCGAACTGGTCCCCCTCTTTTCTAACCAATGTAGAGCTATGTCAGTATTTATTTTTAACTTTATTGTTACAAAACTTTATTGTCCCCAAAAGCACAGGGCCATAGGAACATTTTTTTTCTTTTTTTTCCGATTTATGTGCTTGTTGTTATTTTTGTGTGTGTGAGATATATTATTTGTTTGGTTGTGTTCTTGTTTCTTTCAGTTGTTTTTTTGCATTGGTTCTTTTTTGCTGTCCACATTTCCTGTCATTTTTTTTAAAACTGGAAATAGCATTTAGAGAATAACATCAAAGACCAAGTATCTAATATTTTCTATACAACGCCATAGAAAAAATATTTCTTCAAAATTAAGTAAGTGTCCATGACATGAAAACTAGTTGCCACCTTTGGCTTTCAGCGTACTTCAAGTAGACAGTCAAGACTGAGTACCAGTGTCTCAAATCATGACCCTTGAAACAACAAAAACAGCAGAAGACTAACAGTTCTGGTCTAAGGAGTGACACAAAAAACAGGAGCAAAGTGATGTCCAAGATTCATTATATAAATTACTCTGTCTGTTTTCAATGGGGCCGATTGCCAAACTGGCCCGTATTTCAGCCACCTAGGTTGTCGGCCTGGAGCCTCTCTTGTGAACACATACACGGGCGTGTCCAACAGGGTGGCTGCAGCAAATATCTCAACCTCGGTGGCCCAAGTACGGAATGAATTGTCGTGTACTTATAATTATAGGCATGTTTGACACGAGTCACGTGACGTGTCAAGAAGCGTGGCGACCGTTCCCACAAAAAAGAAAAGAAAAGAGAAAACAAATCTAAACTTTTAAAAGTGATTTAACTTCGTAGATTTGCCGTTCTATGTAGCCTATACTTTTGTTTTTTAGTGGCGACCGTTTTCTCATCCCACAAAAAAAAAAAAAAGAGAAAATAAAAAAACAAAAGTATAGGCTACATAGAACGGCAAATCTACGAAGTTAAATCACTTTTAAAAGTTTAGATTTGACACTGTAACCTTGACCCAGTTCAAGATCATCTTGAATAACATCTCTGTACAAAAATGAAAATAATTATACATATAACGAAAGAGGTCTGTGTGTGTGTGTGTGTGTGTGTGTGTGTGTGTGCGCGTGTGTGTTTGCGTGCGTGCGTGAGTGAGTGAGTGTGCACGCGTGCGTGCGTGCGTGCATAATGTGTGTGTGTGTGTGTGTGTTTGAGAGATGGGGGGAGGAGAGAAAGTGTGGGGGGCGAGAGAGAGAGAGAGAGAGAGAGTGAGAGAGATCCAGAGTCACGTTTTCAACAATAAAGTTAAAAATAAATACTGACATAGCTCTACATTGGTTAGAAAAGAGGGGGACCAGTTCGAGAGGGGGCCTATTTTGGATGCGAGGGGGGACCAAAATCGCCCAGGGGGACCAGTCGAAAACGAGGCTGGATGTCTAAGGGGGGACCATTATAGAGCAGTTTTTGCCACGAATTGGTCCCCCGGGGGACTGCTTCAGAGGGGGGACCGGACCGGATCCTACACCGGGTTTAACCCTTCTACGGAGCAGGGTTGAACCCAGGTCCGGGGCCAACTCGCATTTTAGATCTAAACATGCAGCTGGCGTTATGATGCTTTCATCAAGGCATGACGGCGGGTATGACGTAAGATTTCCTACGTCATTGTCAGGGACAGGGCATTAAATCAACGAACCAACTAGCAAACCTCTCTCTCTCTCTCTCTCTCTCTCTCTCTCTCTGTTGCAAACGCCGACGACATGTGTGTGACATAAATAATAGAACGTAACGACTCAGTGGCGTTAATTTAAACAGTAGATGATGTACGTGAGTTTGGTGATTTACATCATGTGCTTTTGGTTATCGGTACATGCTGTCTAGGCCAAGTCCCGTTCTGAGAAAGAAAAGTCTGTTAGCTTCGTCAAGTGATGAACATTCAACCAGCATTGATGCTGACACAGTTCTGTATTGAGTCCGTTTTACGCATGCCCTGTCTGTTGTTCTGTCTGTCTGTCTGTCTATCCGTCCGCTTGTCGATCTGTGTGTTGTGTGTGTGTGTGTGTGTGTGTGTGTGTGTGTGTATGTGTGTGTGTGTGTGTGTGTGTGATTTCGTGCGTGCACGCGTGTCTGCACGTGCACGATCTGTGTGTGTGTGTGTGTGTGTGTGTGTGTGTGTGTGTGTGTGTGTGTGTGTGTGTGTGTGTGTGTGATTTCGTGCGTGCACGCGTGTCTGCACGTGCACGATCTGTGTGTGTGTGTGTGTGTGTGTTTGTGTGTGGTGTGTGTGTGTGTGTGTGTTGTGTGGTGTGTGTGTGATTTCGTGCGTGTACGCGTGTCTGCACGTGCACGATCTCTGTGTGTGTGTGTGTGTGTGTGTGTGTGTGTGTGTGTGTGTGTGTGTGTGTGTGTGTGTGTGTGTGTGTGTGTGTGTGTGTGCCACCTGTTCATTCTCTCTTGAGCAGCTTACAGTCTCCGCTTATTCTCTTCTCTGCCACCTTCCTCTCTCTATTTTGGTGTAAATATTTTTGAGTGCATGCACAGTGCACCTAACACATTTACAATCTCTGTCGTGTGTTTTTGTCCTCACTGGGAGCCAACTGTGTTTGCATTTTCGTCGTTATCCCGTCTGTGATATTCTGCTTGTGAAAGGGAAAAGGAATTGAATCCCAAAACAACTCATAAACCATTTTTTTCTCATCCTGTAGGCGTGAAAGAACCACGGGCCGACGACTCGGTGACCTCAGCACGGAGTTCCGCGTTGACGCACCGGGTAGAGACCCCGAAGACGTTGGCGACGAGAGGGAACCTTTGAACAAAGACATGTCTAACGGCCAACCGAACGTCATCT
>JACVVK020000377.1:395000-402500 GCA_018292915.2 Batillaria attramentaria
CACACACACACACACACACACACACACACACACACTCTCTCTCTCTCTCTCTCCCCAAATCAAGTGCAAGCGGAATAACATCAGATTGATGGTAAAAAGAAAAACGTTAAGAGACGTATTAGTGCAGGCTCACGCCTATTCAGAATGGATACGAACATACAAGCATATTTATACACTGTGCGTCGTTCACATTTGAATAACATTAACAAACATATACCGATATTTAATTTAGTATACAACACGGCGTGTAATCAAGATGGGCGCAGGTGTTACCGGTGCTACCCCGCTTTAGAAGTTTCGACGATGATCGCTCTCACGCAAAAACATAAAAAATAAAAAAATGCTTGAAATATGAGCATGCATGAACCGGCCCCCGTAGTGTAGTGGTTAGCACTTTGGACCAAGGACGCCGGGATATTTATGACAGGAAGCGTGGAATGCAGCCCTGTCCCGCAGTCCCAACCCACACGGACCTCTACAGCATCATCTTACTATCATCCTCATCTCCATCATCATGCATAATAAAACTTGCCCCAGCTTTCGAGCCCTCCGTGGATTCCACCTATGGCCTGGGAGGAACGCCACTGGAGCTGGCAAAGAGCTGGGGCAGCAGCCAAAACAACAACAACAACAACAACAACAACAACATGCACACAACGTCTTTGTATTATACAGACTTCAACATAAGTCAAGGACCACTTGCAAACACAAATTCCTGGAAGATGTCCGTGCAGCACATGGTGGTTTTTCAGCTTCGGCAAGCTTTGCAGGATGCATTGTTAACCCTTTAACACTTTCACAGCAAAAAAGTTTGAAAGATTCCTTGATCTCTAGTTTTTGTGAATTCTTAAAAATTAGACCTGTCTGTCAAGGTGGTCCTTGACTTATGTTGAAGTCTGTAGTAACGCGTTAGTCAAAAATCTTTGTCTGGTCGATAAACGGCCCTTTCTCAATTTCACGCCGACAAACGGAAGTCCGTTGGAATCACTTGGTGTTACTCAAATTAAGGAAAGAAGAAACACTCATAGCTACTGCTTGGAAACGCTCTGTTCTGACGGTGCTTTTTTTGAAGCAGGGTAGCATCGGAGACACTCGCATCAATTTTTGACTGCACCCCGTGCATACGCAAGGGGCGGAAAAAGATTCTTGGCGTATGCAAAAGTCATGTGACAGCAAAGCATTTAGCGTACATGAATACAATCAGACACAAGCTGCAGTCAAGCATAAGGCAAACCAAATGATGATAAATCCATACATAACGATAAACCCCTACATGTTGATAAACCTTAGCACAATGATAAACCCATACATAGCGATAAACCTTAGCACTATGATAAACCCATACATAGCGATAAACCCACGTAGAATGGTAAAACCCGTGTATAAAGACAAAACCCACACATACTGATCAATCACATAATGACGAACCATAAAATAATGAAGAACACGTACATCATGAGAAACCCGTTCAAAATGATAAAAACCCATAACAAACAACTGCCGCGACTGATTGGCGTTATGCATCCTCCGCCGCGTGAAGGTGTCGTTACTCCATGGATGCACGGCAACGGCGGAGACAGCTGTTGGCATGAGCTGGCACCGGCGGATAGTGGTATTGACCTTGGGGTGTACACGCGAGTGTTTCAGGTGCCACTCCGCTTCAAAAGTGTCGACGGAGATCGCTCTCATGTGAAGCCGTATGTTTGAAATATGAGCATGCAGATGGCATTGTATTATAGTAACGCGTTACCCAAAGTCGTTGTCTGGTTGAGAAAACGGCCCCCTTTCTCATTTTCACGCCGACAGACCGAAGTCCGTTGGAAACACTCGGTGCTGCTGAAATTTGAAAACGGACACACTCAGTGCCGTCGTATGAAAACACTGTGTCTTGGTTGTGCAACTCTCTTGTATACAGTTACCCCTCGTGCCGTCGGAAGTTTTTTTTATTTTGTGGGGTGGTTGTTCTTTTGTGCGGGTTTTATTTATTTATTTTTTTGTGGGGTGGTTGTTCTTTTGTGCGGGTTTTTATGAATTTGACAGTTTCCCTTCACTCTTGGAAATTGGCTTTCTTCTTCACTTTAGCGGAGTGGCACTGGAAACACTCGAATCCAGTCTGAATGCACCTCGTGTGGTTGAAAAACTGTCAACGCTAAACTTTACTCAGAGCCTCGTCGTTGTCACGTGATAGCGAGCTGGGTGATTTCTCCTTGCGGCAGCAGCCAAGACTTTTAGTGCTGAAAAATAGAGAATGCTGACTATTAGTATTAAATTAAAAGAAACCAGGCCTTGACAAGAATAACTATAATTTGTCTTCGAAACGTCATCTATGATCTGTCGCTGGAAATTAGCAAAACGCGTCCTTTTTTTAACGGCTTCTCTTAAACCTGTGTTTTTACAGGCATGCAGGCACACACACACACACACACACACACACACACACACACACACACACACACACACACACACACACACACATGATCTCTCCGTACCATTTCCGACTTACTTATCGCGCTACGTTTCACAGCCACATAATCATGATTTCTAATCCCACGTAAGATTCAAACTTCATCTCTGTGGGAAGTACGTGTGATAGGACAAAATCAATGCCCCAGCTAGACTTAAAAGTACTGGACATTTGTCCTGAAGATTGTTTACAAACTGCACGCGCTGTGTTGATTGTCTACTGTGAGGCAGAAATGATGATAAAGTAAGAGAGAGAGAGAGAGAGAGAGAGAGAAGAGAAACACATGAAGCCCCTTCTCAAGGGGAACAACACATGAAGCCCCTTTCTCAAGGGGAACAACTCACCACGAATGACCATGGTCCACATCCTCTAGCAGCTGAGGTAGGGGGCGCCCCGCGGTTTCCGGAAGTAGGAAAGCGAGGGTCGCTGCCAGCATGGACAAACCGCCGAAGAGCATCATGGGAAGGACGGGAGCGATAGAGGCGGTTTCCAATAGCAACGGGGCGAGGATTCCACCAATACGGGCTGACATGGACGATACACCCATACCGATGTTTCTGAGCAGAAAAAAATGGATCTTAAAAAATTCATTCACGACTGAGAAGGGATACCTTTTGTCGATTTTTGTCGCACCAACCTCATGAAACTCTCTGCCTGTGAATATGAGAAATGCGCCCACTCTTAAAACGTTCCTATTTCGCAAAGACTTCCAGTAATTTCCCGTGTCACTTGTCGGTTTCACCAGTGTAGTCTACATCTGTCCATCTTCGTAAAACGTGCGTGAGTGTCGGTGACTCTTCGGCGCGTTGAGTTTTACTCTAAAGAAATACACTCTACAAATACCTTTTCTTCTTCTTGTTCTACTGGCAATACGATGGTCTCAGAAGAGGATACTGGGACTATATCCTCGCCATCACTTGAAGAAGTCTTAAATCGTAGACTGTACAAAAGGGGATGCGGCGTGACATGTTGAGCATGTGTTGTACGTGTTGAGCACGTGCTGTGCAAGTGTTGAACAAGTGTTGTGCACATAGTGCATATTGAACGAGTGCTGCATATGTTGAACAAGTGTTGTACATGTTGAACACGTGTTGAACACGTTGGAACAAGTGTTGTACATGTTGAACAAGTGTTGTACATGTTGAACAAGTGTTGTACATGTTGAACAAGTGTTGTACATTTTGAACAAGTGTTGTACACGTTGAATAAGTTTTGTTAGTGTTGAACAAGGGTTGCACATGTTGAGTAAGTAATGTATGTAGTGAACAATTTTTGTATATTATGTTGAACAAGTGTTGTATACGCTGAACAAGTGCTGTACACTGACGTTGTACAAGTTTTGTATGTGTTGAGCAAGTGTTGCACACGTTCAACAAGTGTTACACTGCACCTACTGAACATGTGCTGCACACGTTGAACAAGTATTGCACATATTAACTCTTTGACGACGGAGCGCAATTTCTGACACACGATTTCCTATAGGAAATCGTGTGTCAGAAATTGCGCTCCGTCGTCAATATAGGAAATCGTGTGTCAGAAATTGCGCTCCGTCGTCAAAGAGTTAAACAAGTATTGTACAGGTTAAACAAGTATTGTACATGTTAAACAAGTATTGTACATGTTAAACAAATGTTGTTCATGTTGACCAAGTCTTGTACATATTAAACAAGTGTTGCACACGTTGGACAACTATTATACAAGCTGTACAAGTGTTTATACATGTATACTGAACAACTGTTGTACGCGTAAGTATACCTTATGACTGTAGGAAACACCTCCGCCGCAGCGAGGTATATAATGCCGTATGATGCAGTGATGCCGAATTTTCCTAACATGGCCAAAGCCACTGTTAGCGTCTCCATGGCTGAAAAATAAATAAATAAATGAACATAGAAGAAAAAGAAAGAAAGAAAGAAAGCAATACATGAGTAAATTAATCTTGCGTCGATAACAAGCGTGAAGTCATTTTACCCGGCTGCCCTCCACCATGGGCCAAATAACAGACTCCAATCGCCGGTTATCAATCTATGTTTTAGTATTCCTCGGCGCAATTATCCGTCTCTTCTAACACGCTCGAGGCGCCGCAGGGCTAGAGTCGACGCAGTGAGAGCTTGCTGCTGTTGCTGAGCGCTAAGTACTTTGTGTGCAAACCTCCACCCTGCACTTCACTCTGGCGCGAGCACCAATACTTTTGTTTTCCACGCCACCGGTCACAGTACACTCTTATTCGATAGATGGACGTGGGGCTTTTAGCGTGCACATTTGGTGTGTGTGTGTGTGTGTGTGTGTGTGTGTGTGTGTGTGTGTGTGTGTGTGTGTGTGTGTGTGTGTGTGTGTGTGTGTGTGTGCGTGCGTGCGTGCGCGCGCGTGTTTGTGCACGAGGGCGAGACAGGCACGTTAACAAGTCTGCATGTGAATCTAAATCCGGAAAGGAAACCTCCAACCAAATTCCTGCCCACCGGGAATTCAAACCCGTGCCTCAGTATTCGTAGCGGGCGCTCAGACCACTACGCCAAATCCCCGCCTATACGATCTTTCTTTTGCTACTCACTACTGGTAGTTTTAGGGATGAGTCCGCTCAGTATACAGGCCAGCCCGCCCAGATACATAGTGACGATGAGGGGGATGCGGCGTCCCACTCGGTTCAGCAGCAGGATACAGATGAGGTAGGCAGGGATTTCCACAGCACCAGCGATACAGAAGTTGAGGTAGGGGGATCCTGCTAGGTTCTCCGTGTTCAGGGACAGGCCATAGTAGACTAAGGCGTTCACCAGCCTGTTTTAAAAAATAGCAGAGAAATACTGAACTTCTGTGAAGGGAACGAAATATAGACTTGGACGATGCGAGGAAGGAAACTGCGCTTGTACTTGTTTCACCGAGGCTATCATCAGTAATTTTCTAGAAAGTACAAAACTCTGAGTTTTGGTATTTTGCGATACAGCTTTAAAGGTTATCTCCTACATCAGAACTTTGTTTGTGTCAAAAAAATACTTGCAAAAATACTTAATTCGTGAACCGCCGTTGCAAAGGCTGCTTCAGTTGAAATTTCTATTGAGCGTGCCATAAGTATGTCTTGTTTATGTTCAAACTGTTTCTCTGTACTTCCTCCAATGCAAAAAATAAATGTATTTAAACCAAATACTTGTTTCCTATTGCTGGATACTTTGTTTCAAAACGCTTAGGGCTCATTTGGAGGCAAACGGAGGGCTTAGAGTTGTGTTATTTGAAATTTAAACAGCGACCTGGCTCCAAGCGCAGCAAAGGATGTAAACAGCTGCAAGAACCAGCTTCCTATCTCTCTATGTATGTCACTGGTCAGTGGAAACAAACAGGCCAATTTTGTCGTGTTCAAAAGCAGGAACATGTATCGTGTAAGCCTGCTAGACCTGTCCGATCACACACAGTATGTCAGTTTGAAAGCTTAGGCAGATTTTTCTGTCTTGTGCTGTGTAAGTGAGACACCTGTCCGAGACAGACAATTTCATCAGTCCCCAAGGGTGTCCAGATTTGACTGAACAGTGAGTATACTGACCAGTTGAACCAGACGTTGAGTGACAGCCTGGCCATCTTGCAGGTCCGGAGACAGTCGATGATCGTGTACTGGCGGGTTCCCTTCATGGCCGGGTCCTCCTGAAGGCCCTTGATGATGTCGGGCGGCAGACTGCGACCGTTGCTGTGGGCAACCTTCTGCAGCACGCGCTTGGCCTCCTCGTCCTTGTTGTGAGAGAGGAGCCAGCGGACGGACTCCGGCAGAAACCTGGTGGGATAAAAGGGCAAATCACACGTGGCAACCCACCGAGGCAATCGCCAAAACAATGCACGCGTGTAGCAAGGCCTCCCCCCACGCACTCAGACACCCGTGTCGCCTGCGAGCTGAATGCGGGGTTGAGAGACAGTTCCACTGGCGTAAGGACACAAATAATAATAATAATAATGATAATAATAAATGCTATTTGTAGGGCGCATTTCTTTGAATAAAACTCATTGCGCCTAAATATAGCGTTGGGTCAAGCTTGGTGCTTGTTTGAAGGAGCCTGCTTTGTGAGTGTGCTAGTTTATAGTCATTTTTGTACTTGGTAGGGCAAGGTGCATGCCAGGGGGTTGCAAGGGGTAGGCGGAAAACTGCCAGTGATGCTGGGACTTTCTTGCGCACAAGAGAGGCAAAGGTGACGCGAACGGATTTAGGTGAAGTGGACTAGCATTACTCCATTGAGGCCTGGAGTCGTCTACTAAAACTGTTTCTGAGTCTGATCCGAGCAGAACAGAACAGAACAGAACAGAACAGAACAGAACAGAACAGAACAGAACAGAACTAAGCGAGAGGAGCTCACTGACCACCAGTAGATGACAAAGAGCACGGCAGGAGCAGTGATGGCCACCTCCAGGTATCTCCAGTTTCTGATGAAGTAAGCGATGCCAGCCAGTGTCATGAAACCCACGCTGTAAAAACTCTGAATCACGAAACCAGCGATCACACGGTATTTCGGGCCCACCAGCTCCGTCGCTGCCAGAGAACACAGGGGAAAAATGAAGATGGTAATCAGGTTAAAGCACACCGTTTAATAATAATAATAATCACATTAATCTAGGCGCTTTATCCCACATATTTGGCTCAAAACGCCGCGAGCTAAACCTAAACCTAAACACGCACGCTCACGCGAATCACGCGCATTCTCTCATACTCTGGACATGAAAATATTACAGTCACGTGGTGCGAAGGGTCACCTCAGCGATTTAAGTTCCGGAATTTTAGAATTGCATATATTTTCGAATTTTGTGGGCTGAACATTTCCAAAGCGGGGGGGAGGGGGGCGGAGCACCCGGAGAGAAACCCCGACGAATGAACGGTGAAGGAAAATTCTTTGCCCCGAATTAGGTTAAAGCACAACATTTGAAGAAATGTCGTTTACTTTTGCTTTTGTTTTGTTTTGTTTTTAGTTGTTGTTTTTTTTCTCTCTGTGCTGGGATCTGTTTTCATACAGGCACAGTTCTCTCCCTTGCAGCGTCCAAATACCGACTTCGTTCCCTTTAAGTTG
>JACVVK020000377.1:405000-407500 GCA_018292915.2 Batillaria attramentaria
TTTGTGCCTGCGAGTGTTTGACAGGCTCAGAAAGCCTTATACTGCCCCATGTGTTATGCCTGTGAATTAACCATAATGTCAAAAATGTTTACAAACCAATATACTTTGGAGTAATTGGTGTACTTATGTCAAAAATGTTTACAACCAATATACCTTGGAGTAATTGGTGTACTTATGTCAAAAATGTTTACAACCAATATACCTTGGAGTAATTGGTGTACTTATGTCAAAAATGTTTACAACCAATATACCTTGGAGTAATTGGTGTACTTATGTCAAAAATGTTTACAACCAAGGTACCTTGGAGTAATTGATGTACTTATGTCAAAAATGTTTACAAACCAATATACCTTGGAGTAATTGGTGTACTTATGTCGAAAAGGTTTACAAAACCAATATACCTTGGAGTAATTGATGTACTTATGTCGAAAACGTTTACCAAACCAATAATATACCTTGGAGTAATTGGTGTCCTTCAAATGATCTGCTTTAGCACCGTTCAGGAGAACTTGAATAATATGTTCATTTTATCTTTGTTCAGGCACAGACAGTTGACTAAGCCGGTGTAATATGAGACAAACTCCCCAAAGGATTAACTTCGGAGTAAAAATATGTAAAATTACCTACGACTGAAGTTCTCTCCCGTCACGACAGATATACCCCCGTCAAAAAAAAAAAAAAAAAAAGACTTGTAAAGCAATTCTTACTCCGGAGTAAAAATCTCGAACGACAGATATGTCCTTTTACGATATTTGTATCAGGAGTAAATTCCGCATACGATGAAGTTACCCTGTTTAGGAAAATTAATATTGGCACCCAAACCTTCAGTCAGGGGTGAAAAGTGCTTCCATACTATATCTAGTGTCTGAAAAAAACAAGGAAACATGCTCCTCTGAATACACTGAGAAAAGTTCTGAATGTAACAAATAACATTTTGTAAACTGTGACGGCTATAACAGATATCAAATGCCATGTAGGCTTTTATTACAGTTTGCATCCGTCAACTTATTTTGAATTTGGAAGAGAAACCAAAGGAGGTAAATCGCCCTTACGAGTTTTTTTCCCTTTGAACAGGGGGAGTAAGTCTGTCGTGGTGGGGGGGTGGGGGGGGTGGGGGGTACTTTTATCTTAAAGGGAGTAAGAAGTAAGGAAGAGAAACAGATTTGCCCATGTGGATGTCATCCATAACTTGTTGTAAGGGGCAGGGGCCTGATGCATGAAAAAATACTACACTAGTCTGAGACTAAGGTCTACGCTTAGAGTAATTTCGTCAAGACTGTTAGCAGATTGTATTACTCTTTTGTCCCTGAAATGCCTTAGTCCGCTCATGGTATTCGCCGCGAAATATTCTTTGTTGCTTGCGCGGCGTTAAGCCCTAAAGAACTAACTAACTAACTACCGCTCATGGTATTATATGTCTTAGCTTAGTCAAGTTGGTCTTGGACTTACATTCTAGCTTCCTCTCTCCATGCACAAGGCCCCAGTTAACTAATGAAAAATGAAATATAGTCAATTCTCATTCTCCCGGTTTGTTTTGTTTGTTACCTCAGATGTAATAGTGCTCTCGTACTGGTCTTTCGAGTACGTATATCCGGCCGGACAGGATTCCCTCGGCAACGACGTCCTGTTCAAATTGCCTTCCGCTGATACGTCACTTCCGTTGCTGTTTCGTTCGTTTGTGCTCAGAGTCAAGCTGGATACGTCACATTAGGATTATATCTAAAACATTTAGCGTCCTCGGGAATTAGCAGCTCCTTGAGCTCGGATTGGTTGAGCTTGTACCACGTGCCGTTGACGTCATCCAGGGCGCAGTGAAAGCGAGGCTCAGCGCCAACAAAGACCATATTTAGGGCGTGCCACGCGGAGATGATTGAGAAACCACACAGTAGCAGAAGTCTCGTGCGTTGGTAATACCCAAACTCCCCCAGAACTCGAAGAACATCGTCGAGGTGCATCTTGAATTTGATGAAGATCTAATGTTGCAATGCCTAAAAAAAAGATACAAATGCAAACTTAAACAGGTTAATTCCAACTTTGCAAAGCCAACTTATCAATGTTTTGGAACAGTTCCGATCGGGAGTGCTCCTCTATGCTCGAAACACTCTATCTTGATGATTAGTACAGCTCTTAATGCGATACAATACTGTTTACACAGTACTTCAGTTCCTCCGTGACTCGTAGTTACAGAAATATTTTATCAATTTTTTTTCCTGTTGGATGGAATAGCAGAGAAAGTGGTGTGTGTGTGTGTGTGTGTGTGTGTGTGTGTGTGTGTGTGTGTGTGTGTGTGTGTGTGAGAGAGAGAGAGAGAGAGAGAGAGAGAGAGAGAGAGAGAGAGAGAGAGAGAGAGAGAGATGAAATGACACTTGTTTTCGGATAAAAAAAATATATGGGTTCAATCTTGTTCTTGCCGCTATTAGTTGCTAAACTAAGAATGTTATACTACTACGGCCGGCCGGGCGGAGAGACAGACAGAGAGACAGAGAACTGCGTGAATCGT